>LYUA01000353.1:372880-386187 GCA_002093875.1 Calopteryx splendens
AATCAAGAAGAATGAAACTCATGGAATATGAATTAGAGAGGCACTCCCAGTAAGGTCACACCCGTTTGAATGTGCCCCCTATACCTAAGCTAAAAATGAAAGTAGTAGGAAAATCAAAGTCATGTCAATCCTGGGCGTCTTTTACGGAATTTTTCAATCTGTACCGTCCGATTGGACAGTGGAGTTTGTTGCCGAATTTTTCCCATAACAGCGCAGAACTTTTTGGCGCGATTCAGAGATTATTACAAAACTAGAAATGCGACAGCAATGGGTGATTTTTCACTATATAGCTCTCAATCGAAATGTTATCTAATACACATTCTGCTTGCTCTCCCTACCTTTGCTAAGGATCACAAATCATGATTGGTTTTATCACCGTCTTATTGATCTTAACACCGTTTATCACCAGATTTCATTATCGACGGAAAGTAAAAAGGCTAGGTATTTCGTGACCACCTCTCAAATTTACGAATAAGAAAAACTAACTTTAGTAATATACGTAGGAGTGCAGATTCTTTCTCGTGTATACGAGAATGCATTTCTATGGATAAAATTCCTCGTTTGTCTTTATTTTTTGAATAACTGAGCTAATTATGGTGGTAGTTCTTAAACTCTCGTGGAAATATGAAGAAATATTTTAAAGAACGCACGCGAGTCAATTTATCCACTAATTAGGCGAGAATATAAGTAGTAAACGCCATAATTAGATATCTTTGGTGTATTGTCTCGTCAAACGTCATGTAAATCGATTGAAACGGAACGAAGGCCGCCGGAGATTTTCCTATGGATTTAAAGGGGAGCGCAGATTTTTAGGAATGTACAGATACTATTCCAGATCCTTTCAAGCCTATTTCAACTCTCAGCCGCGACCAGTGGACTAAAAAGAAAAAAAACAGCCGTTTTGTGTGGGCATCGGAATAACTTGAAGGCCATTAATAAACCAAAGGAAAGAATCGCTACATTGCGCAAGTTATCGAACGCAAGTCAGACACGGAAGTAAAAGTATTTGGAAAAAACAAAAGGGCGCACATACACGATACTGATGCGCAATAGCTAAAGCTTTGCAACGCCAACTTTTTGCCGTACATTTCTGTTCAGTCCCAACCGGACGCCGGGTAGGGATGAATCATCGAACTTCCCGGAGCATTTCCAGTTGGAGTCAGCTATGCAGGATTCTCGAACTGACCAATCCAAGCTAGGGTACCTTTTTTCCTATCCCTCCCCCATTTCAAAATTTCTGAAGACGAAGTCTCGAAATTTGATGCGGCGCCACGAGCCTTTTTCGAAGCTATGAGAGTTTAAATTTTTAGGGGAAGTCTTTCCCTGCATATTGACGAATCGCTAAACTCAATTTTCCCCCTTCGGTCCCAGTCAGTCGGGAGACGGATGGGGGGGTTCGATGGGGTTCGAAATCTGGGTGTTTGCCGAGGTCGAAATAAATCTGGGTCCGCCGAATAATCGGAATGTGTATATACATTATTTGTAGGGGAGGCATTTGCGCCTGGATTGGCCTGTACGGGAATCCTCGATAGCGTACCAGTACCATATGGGAGGGAGTTTTGAAGTGTTCACCGATATCCTATCCTACTCGGAGCCTTGAGAAACAATTGCGGAAAATAGGGATACGGATTTGAGGATTGATGACTTTTCAGATTTACAATAATCATGACACTGACAGTGGCATTTTCCTGGTGGATTAATATGCGTCTAGAAAAAATAAAAAATAAAAATGCCTTCAAAGCTTTGAAGCCTGGCTATGGAGAAGAATGGAAAAAATGAAGTGGGGTGACAGAGTTAGAAATGAGGAAGTTTTTAGAAGGATTGGAGAAGAAAGATTTCTAATGAAGAGCAATACCAAAAGGAAAAAAAGCATGGATTGGACATATATTAAGAAAAGATTGTTTGTAGAGAAGAATCATTGAAGGGAAGGTTGAGAGGAAGAAGGATTAGTATGCTGTCGGACATCAGGGAAGGAAGGACCTACGTAGAAATGAAAAAGGACTCTCAGGACAGAGGTAGGTAAGACTTGTTTTCATCGTGCCAATTATATATCTTCGTAGTTAGTCACAATCATTTTAATGATAAACAATTTTAACAATGAGTGGTGTAGAATTACCCCCGACCCACATCCCTTAGCGGTGGCGTGCAGGGTGCCACGTGGATGTGAATGTAGATTATCAGAACTCCGACCAGGATATGCTAAAATAACAGGAATTATGAAAGGGAAAGAAAAGACGAGGATATTTTAAGTCCTCAGCCGAGTCGTTGGTCTAGCGTTCACCCTGCACGCGGCAGCATTCTTTAGACTATGTGAAACGGTTCCACAACAATGCAACCCAAGCCATTCCACCCCCTGGCCATTACGGCACCGCGAAATTTCAGCCTTGAGACAATTCAGATCCAATCGATAAATTCAATCTTGTAAGCAAATCTTATCGTTTTCATTCGTTTCATATCCTCCTAAATGTTTATTTGAATAGCCACCAGTTTATTGATCCCCCGATTAAGCATATACGCATGACTATATCATACGCATTACGCACATCTTACATATTAGAAGGATAAATGCACTAGGTAAAGAAGCTAAGAGGAAGGAATTGATGACAATGAACTTAGGTATAGGTGTAAAGAAGAAACTAGTGAAGAAGTTGATATGAAGCGTGGTTTTGCAAGGCTTGGAAACATAGTCGTTGAGGCAAGAGGATAGGGATAGGTTAGAGGCTTTTGAGATACGGGGGTAGATGAGGTTGGAAAAAATGAAATGTACGGAAAGGAAATCGAACGAAGAAGTTCTGTCCATTGCAGATGATGAGAGAAGAATATTGGAATACATCCAAATAAAACAGGTGAAGAGGAAACTGGGTGTATTGAGTGGTAATGGATTGTTGACGATTGTGGTGGAGGGGAGAAGGTGGGAGAGGGAGGAAACGATTAGGCATGTCGGATGGAATGCATTAAGAAAGTGGGCAGAATTGAAGAATGCGCTATTGTAGTCTGAGTTGCTGAGATTTTAGTGTCATGTGTATATCAAAAACATACCCTAACCGTACATTAGCATTACAAAAATTGTCATTCTCATATCTACCGCATGTGTCCGGGAGTGAGGTTTACGGAGATGCAATGTCAAGGGTCTGAAAGGATGAACGACATTTCAGGGATCGAAAAGTCGCAAGGACAAATAGTTGTGGGTCTGAATTGGCGTGGGGCTGAAATCCCTTGAGGTTGTAGTGGCCGGTCGGATTCGTCGAGGATGGAATGACCGGGACTGTAAAGACGTGATACATATGAAATAGAATCGTGTATTGCACGGTATTCCCAATGATAACGCTACATTTTAATTATTCCACCACGGAGGCCCATCTATAAGGTTAATCCAACACCGTCGAAATGATGAGTGGATGATTTTACTGCCTCGGAATGTGTAATGAGGAAAAGTACTACATGCGAGCATGCAGAACGTGTCCAAAGTGCTGAAAAAACACGCGAGAGGGATTTCACGCAGCAAAGGTTAGGAGCAAGTTTCATGGGGGGGAAACCACGTGACTTAATCCGACCTTCCGACTCGTACACGCTCTTGGTACAAATATCAGATCGTAATCATTGACAAATTCACCGCGTTCATCATCATCCTACCCGAAAGAAATATGAAGTCGACCAGAAGAGTCAATTCATTGAACTGAAAGCTATTTGCGTTCTTTGAGATACCAGAAAAAGAGGTGACGGCCAATGTGACGAGACTCACCTCGGAAGCATTTTAATTACATGTACTTCGTGTGGGGTATGAATCATATTAGTATGTCACCCAACGACGAATCCTAATGCACCAGTTCAAATCAGCACTCCACCAGAGTATCCAACGTTCCCCCACCAGTCCCGTTCTGGGCCGTCAGTTGAAGCATCGCCCTTGGAATGCAATGAGACATTGATGAAGTCTCTCAGGCGAAATAAACAAATGAGCTACGAAATTAAAGGCAGTCCAATAAACCTGTGGCGGATGCTTAATTTCAGCCGACAGCTGCAGTGATTTGCGCACTGACCTGCGAAACTGTTACCCAGATCCGATCAGATTCGTTCCGCTTCTCATAGAACATTTGCAAAATCATTGCAGAGACAGTAATGCAAATATGCAATTACGAGTTTTGCATGTTTTGTCAGTCACAATAAAGGACCTCCTAACCCGATCCGTCTCTCACCGTGGCCATGTGCCGCAAATATAACTTTTTCAAACAGCCCCCCCCTTTCTTCACACAAAAAAATGACAAAAATATAGAATATATAGGACGTGGAACGTTGAAATAATACAAATTAATTGACACAGAAAATTCGAAAAAAGAATTATAATGAATAAACTCTGTGGAAATTTTAAAAACGAAATACCTGCCGCGAATGGACGCACGGACCTCTTAATTTTGACTTAAAGTTGAAGGCTAAATATATGGACATCGTCAAACACTGCTTGTACTAGGTCTTATGTGAGATAAGCGGAAGCGAGCGTCGAGAATTGTAATTGTCCCGGTAACAGCGAGAATCGCAAAGAACTTCCATCTCCTACTTTCACTGGAAACCAATAGTTAACACGCGGTTATTGTATAATAGAAGGAAAGGAAGCGGCCGTAAATAGGGAGAAGTATGAGGGGTGAGAATCCATTGCCACGATGGGGTGCACCGCGGTCGTCTTTTTCCCCTGACTATAAAATCCAGACTTATAGATGCGTTAAATATGTCACATTATGTGCATCATATTCAATTTTCAATTTTTTCAATTTGTAGACCTTAATTGATCAATAGATATGATGTAATTTTTTAAAGAGCAAGCTTTTTGACTGCATTCTTGTCTAAGGTCTTTTTTTGACTACAGACTATTTTAAGACGCACAATTATGAGCTGAAAAATAAATTGACAACAATTGTGAGAAAATATTAATTGCTCTTTGCTTTTGAAGTTATGAGCAACGAAAAACGGAGTACGTTATTTTTAGCAATAAATTCCATGACACTTCCCTTGGATTAGTGCTCATTAATATTTATGGTGATCTGGAATTTTTTGGTGGGGAAAATATTTTCACCGAAAAAATTGATTGTCTTTTAAATTATTTACATATTTACTTTGATTACTGACGATGGTTTCATCGTTATGGGTTCTATTTATGTGGCCCCTTTATCGACACCTTGTGCGGTATTTTGCTTCTCGGTTAATTTGTTAATTCTGGAGTTAAACTGTAATTCAAATCAGATCCATTTTTGTATTCCCCATAGTTACTGTGGAAAAGAAAAGGGATTTGTTCAATGACTCTATGGGAGAATAATAGTGAACTGCTGTAAAGGAATAGATATGTAAATGAGCTCGGTAAGTTATTTGATGAAAGGTTACCTAGAAAATGAGGTAGCGAAATGACCTTATATACCTATTTCGTTTACAAAATAAATTTAGTAACAAAAATTTGTTAACAATTCAATTTCAACGCTGAAATAATTGGTTTCTAAACAATTTTTCTTAAAAATGAAATGAAAATTACGAATTCCTTCCAGTAGACTCTGATTTTCTATAAAATTGGCCCTTGGTTCAATTGATTTTGACCCATAGATGAAACTTATGACTTTACGAGTCTAGGCAGAGAGGGACAGCAAAGAAAGAAACGGACAAATGGCCGAAGCTATCCCTAGGGGCGGAGAAAATAGAGATAGAGGGAGGGGTGAGCAAGGGGATGAATTGCGGTGGGACCGGGAACGGATTTGGAAGGAGTGGTCTCACTTGACCCCACTGAGTTGGAAACGCAAGGTCAGATAGTGATACCAACCGGGTCACCACCACCCCATTCCAGGGCCACACGCCCCCTTCCCCATAAATTACATTTTTAAGCCTTGCGGGCAAAGAGAGGACTTATTTTTTGTTTTTGTGTCCTCCATAGACACCTCGGATGCGAAACGGCGGAAAACGAAGTGGAAACACTCCGGCAGTCCTTTCAACCGTTGCAAATGGGCAACTCTGTGCGCCACATCCTGGCTTCCCAACCCCAGTGATTTCGAAAATCCCTAATTTCAGCCTATCTAAATAAACGTGAAGTCCAGACATAGCCCACTACCTTAGTGAATATTTCATTGTGAAACTAGCCACTAAGCCAAGTTTGAATTCGTTATAATATAGAAATACATTTCTAGATTATTACAGCGAAACCTGTCTAAGACGGGAAACATTTCAAGGGCAGAAATATCGAAATTGTAACGCATATTGATCAACTCGTTCTCAAGAAAGCTCCACGGAAAAGTTGAATCTGTGAAACACGGACGAAGAGCATTCAGCCCAGTACTTTTTTAAGCATTTGGATCTCATAGAGACGGAAAGAAAACTATTTACATACTTCGGTATCTTGAAGGTTTTAAACGTTTAAAGACCACTCGCGGTCGTAAAAAATAAATGTGTGGCATTAATAGTATTACGGTAAAGGAAGAAATACAGGAGACAGAGAGGGCAGGAAAAGGCGTAATTTCCATGTGATGCACAAGAAGCCTCGAAAAATTTGTTTAATTGATAGGCCCGATTTCAGATCTCATAATACGTGCATTTGTTCACATCTTGGGAATAAAGGATGCTTATAAAATGGAGGGCATACCAAGTAAACGATAAAATGAGAGGAAAATATTCATCTTAGACGAAAACTGAAAGCTTTCGGTATCACTTTGTGAAGGAAAATCAATTTATTTCAGCGGTATTTGCATGACGACACAAAATTACCCTTCATTGGTGTGTCGTCAAAAAAAATATTTCAAAGTCCTACTTTCCGGACATTTTTCTTTAACCTCCTTCAAAGTTAAAAGTCAAAACCAAAGATAATGCCTGCCGTGGCATAAGAGATATAATGAATTAATTCAGTGAAGATGGATTCCAAGTTGCGCTGCTTTCTTCCACTAACTCCATAGTGACTGTACATGGTGTGACATGAATCCCTTAAAGTATAATCGGATAAAGGGGTTTTCATTTCAGCAACAAGAAAATAAAAAAGGCGTATTGATAGGGGAAAAGAATACTCGTCTTGGAAGGTGAGTATTAATCGAAGGCACATGAAGCAGGGAAATTAGAAGATAATTAATTCACCCACGCCAGGCGATACGTGGTGGCATAGTGTGCCTGTTAGATTAATTGGAAACTGATTGCGCCAACCATTTGCTTAATTGGAATTCAGTGCGTTCGGATACAATATTCTTCAGGTGCATAAAAAAAATCACAATCTCGTCTATCCCATCCTTTTCGTATCTGACGACGACAGTCTGGTGTTGAAGAGCAATTTACTTAAACGAAAAAAACAGGTGGAGCTTTCTGCATTTAATTCCATTAGAAAAAATGGTTGAACGTTGAACGACAGTTATCTTAATAAATATCCCTACTTTTTTAGTTCTGCATAACTAGTGGATTTAGTATTCGAATAAGATATACCTAGTAATTAAACTGATCCTTACGACACCTATCTACAAGGAATATCTCTTGTATCTATCCACCAATCTCCTATCTACCATCTACCAATAACTGGTGGCGTACTAAAACATTGATCAATTAATAATTATGAAGCCTAATAGAGGACCCATGGCATAGGCCAGGTGATCAGATTGGCATGGAGGGTAGTGTATTGTACTATTCCTAAGGTGAATTATTTCTGTGCGGATGTGGGTAAGTAGTTATTCGCGGTGAAAATAATTTCCGCTGAGAATTATTTCAATCACTCATTTAAAAAAAATAGGGCTCGAATGATGGCGAATTTTTTTAGTAGCGTTGAGTCCATTATCAGGGCGTCCTTGAGATCACGACGAGATGAATCACGACAAGCGGAGAGCTCCGTCCGTGGAATATTACGCAAAGCTTTTACCCTTATTCCTTATTTTACCCTTATAATATTACCCTTTCTCTCGGTCGGTTAAGAGTAGAACTACCACAGGAGCTGGCTTTCTCCTGTTCCTCCATTCCCTAAAGTTCCGCCAAGCACCATTTACTCCGGCCGAAATGAATTCTGAGCGGATCATTTGCACGAGTACAAGAAGATTCAGAACTTTAGGACCATCTCTTAATATACGGGAGCCTCATGGAGGGCTCACTTAGATTCCACTGGGGCTCTCCGCTACTTTAGGGACACCACTGGAAGGACCTGAAGGCAAAATAGAGGTCAAAATTGCTAGGGTAACTCCCTTTCTGGAATTGTTTTTTTTAGCTAACTTGTAAATGGTGTGGATTATGGCGAAACCTGCAAACGCCAGTCTTTTTCCTAGAATAGGATACGCAAACATGAGTAACAAGTTTAGGAGTGAGAAAAATTAAATAATAATTTCTGAGTCAAATATTTCTAATATTCAGTAAGATACACATTTGACGTGAATACTCCACCCTTTAAAAGTAAGTATGTGTTAAAATACAGGATAGAGCATTTGAAGCGACTCTATAAGCTGCATTAGTAAATTTAATGGGCAACGAAAATCTATCTTCGTTACATGCTATTCAAGGAGTTAAAAAGACGCTAACCTTGCTGAAAAATAGAGGTCAACAAATCAAGATAAAACTGCATGCTCTTTTGAGCCTTAGGAACGAGTTATTGAAAATTTTACTTCTTCATAACATTTGAGTAATTGCAATATCCAAAAGTTTCTGTGTTCCATTGACCACATTACGAACGCTCAGTAAAAAATAATCATTATTTAATCTACCAGTAATGAATTGTGTTAGTCAATCATGTAATACATCAACAAAAACCTATCACTAAGGGTAATCGGATTGATAAGATTTTCCTCCGGTATCGTACGACGAGAATTACTCAACATGCAATATATCGGAGGACGGAGAGCTAAATGAAATTCTTGCCACTAAATGAAATTCACTGAGTGTAGTCTAATCCAGGCGCTTCATTACATTCTACCCTTTCTCTGGAGCATAAAACCGTACCTAAAACCAAAATGACCACACCCCTCCCGGCAAAAATGTCCCCACCAGTTGGTCGCCTCCCCTAATAGCTATTGCCTCAAAGAATTTGTGATGTAATGACTTAAAAACCTGTCGATCTCATGACCATACTCCATTACAAAAGTTAAAATGAAAGCTTAACTTAACTTTGTGAATTTTATTCGTCGAAGCTAAATTTTTCACGATGAATGAGAGGTCGGTGCTTATTTCTTAGCAACTGGTGAAAAGTTCATTTGCCATCGCATATTTTAAAACTCCATAAACTTTCGAAACCAGTTCACGAAATGGGAAATGAAGGATCAAAGGCAAACGAAGAGAGCGAAGTTATTCATGTATTCATCCAAATTTAAAAAAAATGAAACTCATAAAACACTGATTCCTTTTGTAGAATTCACAAAAGATATTAAACCAGGTTAGTGAATCAATTCTGAATTGCATTAACCAGCAAATTATTAAAAATATTACACATTTCCTTCAAGTTTGATTGATCCATTGATATCTATGAGAAACAATTTTTAAATCATTTTCCCTCCAAACACTAATGGACGACTAAATTAATGTTAACTATGAAAGCAATTATCGCATTTGCTACATACTTCTGTATTGATATCCTTCAAAAAATGAAAAAGGAGCACTACTTCAAAAACTACATCACGACTAAATATTCTATGTGGAAAACGCACAGACAATCGAAGCATAAAAATTGAAGGATTACGCAGATTTTACTTAAATTTCAGCAGGTTCTGCCTTTATCACTCCAATTGTCTGAATAATTGTCATTAATTCTCAAATTCGGTTTCAGAAACCCTTCCTTTATCCCCAATCGCTTTGTCGGCAATAATTTACCATCATTAATCAGTTGAAAGGCTCGGGGCAAGAGTGAACTAACCCATTACGCAGCGAAAATGAACCAGAAGTTATCAGTATTTTTGTGGGGTGCTACTTTACTCTGCTATATTCCAAGTCAAAAACCTTACAAATTAAAAACTTTTAAATTCTGTCATTTCTTGTTCTTCATCAGAGTGTAGTTTAATATTTGTTTGGAGTGGTCACAGTCTAAGAAAAAAACAGGAATGGATAACTATTGCGCCAAACGTTCAGACTATTCTTAACAGTTTACACAATATCAGCCACGTTCATCGATTATCTGTTAAATGGAAAATTTGTTAACCGTAATATTGACGGCATATTTGCGGATTGCTCTCACTCTTCGTTTTTGGAATGTAAGTCATAGTCACCTCTGAAAATGGGCGCCATTCAAGCACTGCCTACCGTTGGCGAAACCAAGTGTAATGCTAAAGCTCAATCTTTCGAATTGAGCGGATTTTTTTATTTGATTGAAGCAGATGAGTCTTCTTTCATATTTAATTCTTCCATTTCTCAGGCTTCTCAACTTCAGTGCTATGAAGGACCATAACACTCCACCCTTTTTCCACCTAGGTTTCATTTTAATTCACACTCCGGCATAAAGATAAGTCACAGAGGGATTAATCCCGACCGGAATAACCCGAGGCATTCATCGCAGAGAAGCCTCCAAACAAAATTCTCCGCATCTGCCACCCACCCCAGTTATCCCCAAAGGCGCTTCCAAATAAGTTGGATGTCGTCCACATTCAAAGAACTCTGAAAAGGGTCTGAATAGCTATTCGTCTAAGGAAACCTTTACCTTCGCTCCATTAGGCACGGAGCTTTCCCAATGACATTTCACGGGGAAAATGACGCCTCGGATTCGCAGGAAAATGCGAGAAATTCAGACGAAGAGGGTGGACGCTCCGTTTTAGATAATAACTCAACATCCGCCTCGTTCCATTAAGAAAGATATTTTAAACTGCACCTTCTTCATTTTCACTGAAATTCGTTCCCATGCACCGAGCATAAATCACGAATTCTATTTTACTCAAATTTCAATCCACTCACCCATAAATGGGCCGTCGGAAGTTTCGCGCTTTCTCCATTAGGCTTCTTCGGTGACTCCCACTCTACACCTAATTACGACTGAAGAAACAAAAGTTGGACGTCATATGAAACCTCGAGATGAAATCCGTTCATTGAAATATACAACTATTAGCAGAAATAGTTCCTCTACGTTTCAGACCATTTGGTGGTCTTGGTACATACGATAAAAAGACGAAAATGCTTCCCCCCACGCGACATGGCTTTATCGTAGTGCATGGCGTTAGTCAACATGCTACCAATCATGACAGAATGTGTTTTTTCTTGTATGGACAACACAATATTTTGCTCTGGAACATGGGAGCGTTGCTTCACCGATTCCATGGCATGTGCACAAGGGCTTACGCCACACTTCTCATTAGGATTTGTGCTAGACTCGCGAAAAAATTTCAATCTTAACGAATCCACGAAACAAAGGTATCATTGAATTCTGGATCCACCATAATGATATAGTCATTTCTGGCGTCCCTCGTGGTAACATTATAGGACTTAAACTGTGTCTTATATAAATAAATGACATAATTTAAGATAAAAGCAACACTAGACTATTCGCTGGCAATATCGTCATTTTTAGGGGAATAATGAGTCACACTGACTGCGAAATACTTATAAATTTTACATAGTGTTCATGAACTGTTTGCGAAATGGGATCTAGAATTAAATACAAAGAAGCGTACGGGTATGCACTTCCTAAAAAGCAGAACAGGCGTGCCAACCTACACTCCACAATCGGAGATGTTCCAGTTAGCACAGCTGATCATGTGAAGTACTTGCACAACACGATGACATAGGACCTCGCTCGGGGAAAACAACTGATATGTGCGGGGGAGCCCTAAAAGAACCAGCATTTCTAAAGCGCACAGTAGGAAAGCATGGTGAGGGAAAAGTGAAGAAAGACGCGCTATTTTTCGTTAGTGTTACTGCACATAGGTGCAGCGGTATGCAGCGAGCATATGGAAGTCATCTCGAAAAAAACATTGATCCAAGAATTAAAATGCAGGGGAAAGCAACCTGATTCATTAAAAACTGTAATGAGAGGTCCTAGAGCGTCACGTAATTAATACGTACATTGGGATGGGAATCAAATGGAAAAAGCTAGATTCAACTTATTAAAAAGGCGTCAATCGTATGATTTTACTCGTGACACAGAGGAAGTAATACAAGCCCAGCACTACATCAACAAGTCGGAAAATGATGTAAAAATAAGAGAAATAGCCTGTCGAACCCATGGATTCAAGAATTTTTATGTTTCTCGCACGGCCTCTCACAAGGACAGGAAAGAGCTAACAAGTAATCCGTGGCCCTCTTTACAGATCACCTTTCCCATTTCCTGTTAATTAGGACAAGTTTCAGTCGTAATTTACTCTGCCACACGTCCTTGAAGCGGATTGCGGGATTATATGTGAGTGTAATAGTAGAAAATGTCCAAAAAAGAGATCACACATTGCATAATGTCTCTAAACGTTCAAAATGGGTCGCGAGGAGTGAAAATAGCACAGTTATCTCATCAAAATATATCAACGTTGCATGAATACGACCAGAAAAAATACATATGAATTCAAGCCAACAATGTGAAAATATTTGTTAGAAGTGTGGTACTATAAGGTAAACCAAAGTTTGACTAGGAAGCAGGTTAAGTGAATTGCAAATGAGTAAGATACAAGAAAGCACTACAGGAAGAGGTATTTATGGGAAAAATAAATAAGGGCTAATTTGAGAATATGTGATTGAAGGTGGGGAAAAAGAGTAAAATAATTCACATGGACTATTAAAGACTGGAGGGCTGCATCTGCCATTCTTCACATGGTAATGTATTTCGTAGTCAAAGGCGACCAAACTTTGAAAAGGTTAAAAATACTCTGGTCAGTACAGTCGTTTACATTTTTCCAGACGTGACCAGTCTTTCAGAGAAATTGTTCTGCAGTTACGCTGCCATATGTCCTTGAAGCGGCTTGCGGGATATTAGTTAGGTGCAATAGTAGAAAATGCAACAAGAAAACAGATCACACATTTCATTACGTCTCTCAAACGTTAACGTAAAAATTACTATTTAAACCAAATGACGAATCAACTGACAGGGAAAAGAAAAATATAAATCGGTATTAGGGGGTGATGAGAGAGGGGAATGCTTTTTGACGGAAAAAATTCGATGGATTTAATGGAGATTCGGGTTCGGAAGAGCCGAATCGGGTACGCGCGCAACAACCTCAAGGGACGAAACGTAAGACATGATTTTTTTTTAATATACCTGACGATAAAAAAACGTGTACTAAGTAAATCAAAACCACTCGAGCGGAAGAGAAGGGGAAGGTTGACGTGGGGGAGGATGGACGTGGACCACCGCCCCCCCCCCCACTCACCCACCCTCTCTCTCCGCGTGTTTCGGAACGACTAGGGGAAGGGCGGGGACATAA
>LYUA01000353.1:394678-411192 GCA_002093875.1 Calopteryx splendens
CTCCATCCCTCCATATCGCTCCCCCGCTACCACCCCTTGGAACCCACCGCGCCGGCAGCACAGCAGCGGCAGTCGTTCGGGTCTGCGTCCATTTAGGGGGATGAGAAAGAGAGAGGGAGAGATGCTCTGCTCCGGTATCCTAATTAACCCACGAGGAGATGAAATTAAAACGGACGCGGGCGTCATCGTTCGGGGAGGGAGGGTGGGGTGAGCTAAAATTAAGTAGACGGTCATAAAGTTAAAATAATTACGGGACCGTTCGGCTCGGTCAAGTTCACATCCGAAATGGGCACAGACATTCATTTTCCGGCGGTGAGAGACCCGGGTCCCCCGCAACCGTCGTGCCGCACGTAAAACGACGAAAGCCGCTGAGACTGAAGACTGATGACTACGCTTGCATTAAGGTAGGGAATATTTCGGATGCTAGCGGTAACTTAAGAGCAGCTTCGTTGGAGGATTCCTTCCCATAGGACTCCTACTTTATAGCCATTCTCATTAAACGTGACATAGTTTTATAGGCATCTCTCTCATCAAGGGTATTGTTAAGTATTGTCCACAAATTCCCATTCCCTTCGAAAGGTGGGAGAATAAGGGAAGGAATCTACGGATGATAATAAGAATAGAAGGATCCACCCATCTACGGATGCAATCACACGGATTGTGTACAACGCAGATATTCTCACAATCTGCAATGTGGGCTTCGTCTAATCTGATTTTCAGTGTAAAATTATTCCCTCTCTCAATCCCATGCGCAAGAACAGAACACAGCATAATTAGATGAAGAGAGACCCAAATGAATAATTGCGGGGCACGAGAGTCAACCCTGATATTTTATTTATAACGTAATTTAGATTCCCTTCTTCCTCAGTCGTACCTGGCATCACATCCCTTAACAGATTTATATTTCCATTGGTGGTGATCCATCATCCCTGCGGTACATAAATCCCGGTGATATTTGATCAAATTATAACGTAGAAGTAGATGGAGAAATGTCATGCGAAAATAATGAACTGAAAACTTAAGCTACGGGTTGTAGATTACGGGTCAGGACTCGAGCTGCGACAGCTCTCAACTCCATTTTCTTCACAACTGGCGTTTTTATTTTCTCTTCATAAATTTCTTCACTTTCTCATCCTTTATCAGCTATCTTATGTCTTCCATTTTTTTGTCTTTCTTTGCCGTTTTTCTCTTACACTTGCCAATACTATTTTGCCATAGGGAGGCCATAAGTCGTGAACAAAAGCAGCTAATCGCTATGTCCTAACCTCCTGTCCAATCATATTTACCATGTTTGTTCCTTTCGAATAATGGCTGAGGATTCCCAGAGCATGCTACTGACTCCACTAAGGGATTTCATCGATCCCAAAGATGCATCATGATAAGGAGCTGAGTGGGCGATAAGAGGTTTTCCGGATTTTTTCAAGCAAAAAACTATCGATCGAAATAACACACGCCACCAAAAGGGCGTCGAGTTGACCCTTGAGCGCCGTCGATGTGGCCTTCAGTCAATGGCGGTTTCTCATTCTTTCGTTATTTTATCCCACGACGTTATTCAACACAAGAAAGCAAATGGTTAGCGATGTGGTTAGAAAACTATTAGGAACGACCTTTTGGATGTTTTTAAGGATAATTGTATTTTATGTATGTCATAAGCAATATGAAGAAGGATACTCACTAGTAGGGGGTGGGAGCAACATTTTGTGCCACAGCAAAGATTGTTTCGTAGAATATTTACAATGGCTTTAGGGCACACTGCTGGTGAAAGTAATTAAAAAACGATGCGGGAAAATGAAATAAATATCCAGGCTATTTCTATTAAATGCTTAGGTTTAGATTCGGCCCCATAACATTCAACAATCGACGAGTTTTCCATCACGAAATTCAGGGAATACTTTACGGGACTCTCCTTTAACGAAAAATTTCCCGGGGTTTGTTGGTCTACGCAAGTTTCTCCGCCGCGGATTTTGCAGTCTCAGATTAGTTGTCTGGGAGCGCCATTATCGTGAGCTCTGAATGGTTATGAATAAACCAAGAAACTAGCCTTAAATGTTGTCCTAGCGTTTTCATTTACCTCGATACATCCTTATCGTCCAAGCTGTTCACCCCAAACATGTAAGAGAGAAGAAAGATTAATGCGCGTTTGAGTGTGCGCTTAATCTTGCAACACGCTTATTTCAATGGACTCATTTCTTATTAATCACAAGAATAGGAAGACGGTTAGCAAGTAAAACGTCTCAAATAAATTTGCATGCGGTACAGTTAATTGATTAAAACAGCTAGAGAGTGTGAAAATTTGTTATGAAAATTTAATCTGGCTTGAACGCCTTTCAAACCCAGATCTTCTAACAACCGTTCAGGTTTGTAAGACAGTTAAAACCAGCAAGCGGTCTTAATTCTTGGAATTGTTTTTTTATAAAATGGCCGAAACACTTTTACGGTACTTGGGAGATCCGTATTCGAATCTTGGTGTATTAAAATGGTTATTAACGGTGTTTTTCAGGAAATTGGTGAGAGAAATCACACCAGCGCGTGTTTTCATCAAAAGGGTAAACCTCATACTGCCGTAACTAAGTTAAATTAAATTAAGTTTACTTAATTACAACCGTAGGAGCCCTTCCCATTTTTGATTAACATTTACAAGGACGTAGTAATAGCTCATCAGAATTCATTTTACCAATGTGTGCGACTGCGTGCAATGCTATCAATGACATTTCCCTCGGAATTCCCGTTAAAATCATTGACCTAAACCCAAGTCAAATGATTTTCTCAAGAGGAATTTCCACTTATTATGTTCGTGCATGGCGATGGTTGATTTCAAATAACGACGACCGAGTTTCCCGCACTCAAAAATCTAAGCCCTTTGGTCGGATCGACGCGCGCGGGGGCCATTTTGATTTCGTCCACCGGTGCACCACTTTTTCAATTAATTCGAGGAACACGGCATCGCCCATGCGGGAGTGAGGGCCGACAGTTGACGGAGGGAATCGCAAAAGGGAAAAAACCTTCACGATAGAATGGATCGATGGCCAAGTCGTGTTTAAATGTGGAAATGCTCTCCCCCATAGAGAGGTTTTTTTTCGACTCCCCTTTTGTGTCCCCCGTTGCAGGCTTGTAAACATATTCCGATTGCCTGTGCTTCAGAGGGAGTCTTCTCGGCCGGCAAGAGATCAAAAAGACGAAGGCAAGAGGAAAGGGAGAGGGTGGGGGAGAGGGAATGGGAGGGGAGAGGGGCTGGGGGAAACAACAAGAGAGCGTTCGCAATGCGAAACGGAAACCTTTTTCCGCACCCCTTCCATGGAGCACGACAGGGCACATTTTTATCCCTCCACTAATGAGCTCACTCCTGCGGGAAAGGAATAAAGGGCGAGGCAATTGTTCTAACGGAAAGATTAAGGAGGAACTGGGTTACAACGCCCCCAAACTCCCCACTCCCTTTCATCCTCAAAGACTGAAATCTCATTTCCTCCCTTGTACGAGGATCCCACTCAGTGATTTCGGAAGTTGCTGGAACAAGGGAAGGGCGTAAAAAGTCTTTTGGCGGCAATTCCCATATGAAATTAAGTAAGGGGGCAGATATAGTTCATTGCGGGCGCGAATCGGTGCCTTGGGAGCGGCGGAGGGCACCTCCCACTGAAAGTTGAACCAAATGATCACGCCAACAAGCTCGGGTGAACCTCACACAAATTAAGGAGTTCAATTACGTGATACTAATTAAGTTCTTCAGGAAACAAGTACGAAGGGCTAAGTGGAATTCTTTCACCGAAGATTAATTATTTGTTTTAAACATGGAATATATTCTAGTTCCCTGTTGGCCGGCGTTTCTACTTGTCCAATTTAAGGCGAAAATCGATGAATGATGCATCGGGGGAAAGCCGGTGGTGAGTACGCTCTGATGTCGCCGCTTAATAAGAGTGAGTGCTTTAATCGCACCGGATTAACCACGATGATAACACTAATGATTAAAGACTGATGGCTAATTGGATGGCATGAGATGACAACCATGTGAAATTAAAGTATCGGTTCAACTGGACAAAATCCAAAAGATTACCTATGTTTAGATTCAAGAAAATTAACAAAAAAGGGAGGTTTTTGCGATAAAAAATAATATAATTTATTCAATTATGAGTATAAACTGGGAATCTGAGACAGACGACGCTGCCGACCGAAGATTATTTTTTCTTAAACTTAATAAATGTTCTTCAACGCTTAGGAACGATATAGGGACACGTATTGGCAATTTCCATGCAGAATGAGTGAAACAGGATTAGAATTCTTATGAACTGCAGATTACCAACCCTTAGAATGACGTGCTGAATGATGTACTCTACAGGTGAGTAAAATTTCCGCACAGAAAAAATATGTGCAAATCACTTTGGTATCGGTGATGCACCATATTAAGAAAATGTCCTTTCAACGTCCTCCCCCTCTCCCCTCTAATGGTACGGGGGAGTATGTGATACTAATTAAGTTCTTCAGAGAACATAATTCATTCACATCATTCACAGGTACATTATTCATAATTTATAGGCGTCGATCCGTCGTTCTTGAAATGCCCACGAACCCTCACGAAGCTACTTCCCGATCTGTGTTTGAATCCGTTTAAGCATTGAGAATTTGGCACGCTGCTTTAATAATCTAATATGTCTAAATTCTCCATGCTGATATAGAATAGCTTTGGAAATGGATTTCAGGTGGCGTCAACTATGTTTCTCGTGGAAAGTTTCTTGTCAAAAAACGAATGACGTATCGGCTTCGGCAGTTATCATTTTGACTTCCACGTTAAGATTTTGATTTCCTTCGGAAAATTGAACTTCTACTGGTACAGCCGAACACTCCACAAAGAACTTTTTCCGAGGATTAGATGCGGATAGATCGCAGTAGTGACAAGTAGAAAGCGAAATTCCGAGATGTCGTCGCATAAGGATTCGCTCGCTGATGCCTTCTCTGACGGCAAGATGCCTAACGTCGGTGAATAATAGATGCCTTAAACATTCGGATACCCTTTAAAATGGCTCCATCCTTAGGAAGGGAGCATTTAGGAACTTAGCTGGTTAATTGAGACACGGATTAAATCAAATAAAAAATACCTATGAAAAACCTGAATAAATAATTCCTGGGAAATAGAACTGAATTGTTGATTCATAATTTGGTGAGTTCGAAAACTCTACTTCTTTGCGTTAAAATCTGACTAAATTTCTACAATATTGAAAAGCAGGGCCACATTCATATTTTTTCCTCTATTTAATCATTTCATATGGTCAATTATTATCGGAAGTTTCTCTGACTTCACCGTTTTACAAACTACCGCTTCTTATTTTTTTTTAACTTTTCCGTAACTTGTAAATATGAACCATATAGGTATACCGTGCTTCAAATCTGATACCTTAAATAACCCAGCACCGTTATTCTAAGTCCGTGGCCGTCTTTTCTTGCTAAAAATTACTGCTGCATTATGCATGACAGTGTCCTCCTGTTTTGCCACAGAAAAAATCCCTTTCATGACTTGTGTGCCTATGAAATAATAATTTAGGTGCCGATTATGCTTAAAAACAATTACCTACGTACACGTTAGTAACGCAAATCATTAATGATTTTCGTAGCTTCATTGAACAATGCAAGCTCTAACAGCACCGTGACTCGGTGAAATAATTTTGCACCAATGTGCGGTCAGTGCTCAAGAGCTTTTTTCTGCGTAAGAATGGATAATGGATGTGGCATTTAGTGGACAAAGAGCATAGAAAAATTTATTACAAGCTATGATAGCAAATTTGGAAAGTCATTATTAGCCCAAATTATATATCCCCGCGAATTATCTATTTAAATAAACAGATGTGGCCAAATTATGCGTTAAATCGCAAGGGCCATTAGAAACAATTCCTTAAGATGTGATAACTGAAATCAAAAAAGAAATAAAGTTGAAGGATCGTGGAATAATCAAATGGAATTACGAATAAAATTCACAAAAATTCAAATATCTTACGGTTTACAAGTACTAATTACACAGTTATTGAAACATTTGTTTAACCTTCTCCCATAGAGGGAAAAAGACTTCCTTGAAAAAGAAGTATTCCTTGACTTTTTAGAATTACCAACCTTAAATATCATGAAAGATGAAGTGTAGCGAGTGGATTTTTTTCCAGATTATTATGGTGCACTTTATCTCTTCGACTGCTTATCAGTGAGTGCGAACAAATGAAAAGAAAGCCATAATTACGATCCATAGGATTCAAATTGAAGCTCCAGTTTCAGGCAATGGCTTCAATGGGAATATTACAGGACACATTCTATCAGACATTTCCATCATTAGCCTATTTAAGGATCCGTCCATCCGAAAGGTGCAGTTAATAATGCCATGACGACTAGTCCCCAAAGTAGCAAACTAAATGTCCTCCGCTGCATCCAGGGATTCGAACCCGAATCCTGTTTATTCAACTAGCAGGGGCAGCTCACGGCAAGCACGGCGATGCCCTTTGTGAGCAGGCTGCATGAGAAGTACAAAATATTTACTCACTTGACCTTAAAAGTCGATTGATGTCACTCATCTCGAGAGAGCACAAGGAGTTTGTCGCCAGCCTCCTCGCACTCCCCCTCCCCTCTCTCTCGCCCTCTTCATCCAGGAGGTGGTGGGGGAGGGGGGGAAGGCACACCTTCGTGGAGGGCGTGCTTATCACTGTGCACACGGCGCCATCTTAAGCCCATTGTTGTCATTCCCCTCTAGGAGTTGCATTCACCACTCGCCTACTTCGCTCTTTCTTCGCCCCTGGAAAAGAGGAACATGCAAGGGTGAAGTCGTTAGGATCGCATCACCTGCTTTAAGATGCTGGGGTGTCTACGGTCGAGGTTGCTCGCGACGCCAAAAGTCGACGTTATTATTAAAAAACCGGCCAAAATTATCAAAACCTGGTGGATTATGGAATGGCATTAAACACTTTGATTGAAGCTAATCACTTCAAATTGAAACTAGGCATACGGAAAACAGGTGCAGTGGTCCACAAGATTGCCTACGGCACGGCGTCGCGCGCTAAATTAACCGTAATCTGTAGTCTACAGCTTTAAGCTACACGAGCGCATAGTGATATCCACTCTCCCCCATGATGAGGAAGCACGTAGGTTTCCAGCTGAAAAAAGAATTCCCGGGAAAATAGTTTATATTATCAGGCGTACAAAATAACAGCATATTACGTGCACGCAAATATTGATTTTAACGCAACATAAATTTTTATAGTAGCAATCTTTTACAAAGTAAATAGAGTAATCCAGAAATGCTCCGAGCAAAATCATAAATTTTTCAATGGTTTTATTAACAACAGTATTGTTGGTGGTATTGTTTTTTAAATAAAACTTTGAATAAACCTCTTAATTCCATATTTTCGATATAATATGACTAGTATTTATACTGAGACATCTCTCCCATCTAGTAAAATGTAGTGCCTTTTCCTCTTGAATATGCTTAGGGAAGCACAGGTTTTTAATTGGTGTGAAAATAATTTCATAGTTTGGAAGAATGAACAGGGTACGATTTTTGACACGCGGTGACCCTTTGAGAGGGGTAAAAAATGGAATCATGGTTTGTCCTGGGGCCAAGCCACTTGAAGGTGCTCTGAGGGAAAGCATATAAGTATATCAAATAAGTAGGAAGTTATTTCGTTTTAAAAAAGAAGGTAAATAAAGCCGGCATGAAGGTTCATCCCCCTGGAGGCAGTTTTCAATCAGTAAGGATTTATTAGATATTGAGGAGGTATTATGTTCATCCCTTGTTATATCAAAAATTAATTTGGTGCAAGATTTCGAAAAGCACCAATCCTAATCCCAGACATGGAATAAAATGTACGAAAAAAATAAGCCGATAGTAGAAAAAATAGCTTAAATGTTTGTGAATTACACACTCATTCAGTCACGGTTCACAGTTTTTACAGCTTGAGAGGCAACGATCACGTTTCCTTACTCAGATTAAGTTCCATTTTACTTGTCAATGTCTTACAAATAGATAAAATTAAACCTTATATTATAACACGTCACCAATGGCGGAATAATAAAAATGGGTGACCATTCATAACCCAGCTCTGATTGGTAGATCGGCGATAATATTAATTACGTGAGAAAAATGTGACTGGACAGTAAAAAATGACGATATATTTCTATAACCTCTTGCACCATAACCGGAAATTTAACTCACGAACCTTGCGTTACAAATAGTGTTGATCACAAGTAGCTGTTTGTAGAAATTATTATTAGTATCGTATTAATTTGCACTATATCCCGAAATTATTTTATAATACGAATAATTATTAATTTTATTTGAGCACAGAGTTAATATCGCTTATTATATTATGTGCCAGTGCGTAGCAGTGTTAACACCTTACACTTTTTTGATGACTCGAATTGTGATGTTCCAAATAGCGAAATATAAATATTCATACTATCTCTCACATTACATTGTCTTTGCTTTGCTCTAAGATAGTTGAAAGTAGTAATCGCCCTAGGCGGCGGAAGAATAGAGTTTATCCAAAAATTAGAATACTTAGTTACGCCGACATCATCCTATGAAATATAACCCTTTTAAAATATTATATTTGGCTGCATTACTTCCCTAAAGTATCACGCCTTATCTTACTCGCTGTTGATAGTTACAAGATAATCGGACACCCGTGAATTGATAGAAAAAATGAAACACAATGATAAAAAAGGAAATCTCTTTGAAATGTGCACATTATTTTTATATAGAAACGATGTTTGGTAATATTCTCCTCTCGAAAATTATTTCCCGACCAAGATTTCGACGCTGATAAGTACTCATCAAGGCAAGTGTGTTTTCATTAGTGATTGCAATTAACTATTCATTTATTTACTATAGTCATTAAATTTATTGTGCCATATATAAATATGAACATAATCTTAAAAATTAAAATACACATCTTCAGCATTTCACAAAGAGTCGCGCATTTGTAGAGATGAACATAGGGGATATTCTTTTTAAAGAATATCATGAGAGGCAACGCAATCACTCCCTAACCAATAGATCACAGGGCTGTATTGATACCGCGAAGAGAGTTGGGCGTGCCGTTGGCAAGGCCACCGAGAAGAATGATAATAAGCAGAGGCTTATCGCATTCCCAGCGAAAATGCGGTCCTCCAAGTGTAACCTACTAACAAATCATTCATAAGCCATGGATGCCAATTCCAGTGACCAATTTTTACTGCCAGTGACACCGCGAGCTTGTTAAAGTGCGCAGTAATGCGGGTGCGACTGCGTTGCGTAAATATTTCGATCAATTAAGTATCATAATCCATGATAGCCGAGCATGTTTTAGACGGTTATTGCCACTTTCAAATTACAACACGGCACGCGATGAGTGAGTTTTTATGCAACCGCAGATGGCTACAAACCTGAATCAGAAAGTGCACGAGTGGGACCATTATCAGCCGAGGTTTTCTCCGGCCTTCTCAGGACATTAAATGGTGGCCTAAGGGTCACGCCAAGGCAAGTTCTCTAATGTCGCTTTGAATGCTGATATTTTGTGTTGTAACATGCTTTTCTGGGATTATTTTCGTAATAAACAACTAATTATTTCACATAGTACTAGACAAGACATAAGGATGTGATTCATTAAAACTTGCAATTAGAGTTGAATTTTCTACAGCTGTGAGATATGTACGATAAGAGAAGCAGAAAAAATAAAATTATATGCGATGGAAGTGTGGTGCTGCTGAAGAATGATTGAAAATAAAACGGATTGACGGAGTAACGAATGAAAAAGTACTTCGAAGAGTGGGAGAGGAGAGAACCTTATTGAGAGAGTACTTACAAGGAGAAGAAAACTAATTGGAGACATCCTGAGGCATGACGGTTTACTGAAGAATTTTAAAGGAAACATAAAGGAGATTAGTTAGAGAGGAAGGCCTAGATGAGAGATGATGATGAGAAGCAGATGATGGAAGATGCCAGTGCAAGGACCTTTGAGGGAATGAAGAGATTGGCAAAATCAGGATAGTTAGAACAACTGAAACCAATCATTCCTCGGATTGATAACAAGATAATAACCAACTTTTCTATTCGAAAAAGTTACGTTATATTGAAAACGCACATTATAGTGAATTTAGTCCAATCTCAATAGGGCAAACATTTTTTTTCGTGAATGGTTGTTAAATATTTGCCGAGGAAAATGCCTTAATCAGAGTTAAGTCGACTAGAAATCACAGATGGTCAGGCAATTATTTCCACTTCTTTGGTCCCGATCCAGGAAAACCCTCGTGAAATATGACCCCCCCACGGCGACATCTTCCATTTTCGTTATTTAAGGCCGAATCTTTAGGAGACAAGACCACTCACTCCCTATCTCGCCCGATATACCCCCTTACGATAAATTTCCCGAGCCCTTCCCCCGCCACCACTCAAACCCTCCCATCTCACCACCATTCCCCTCTCATCCCTTCCCATCTTTTGGAGGCCCCCCCCTCCTGCCGCGGAATCAAATCCGCTCAAACAAACCCCACTGCATTGTTGACGGACAAGGAATCTGCATTTGGAATCCAGGGATTCTTTCTCCCGCGGATGCGGAGGGCATATAAGGAGAGAGGAGGAGGAGGCGGCGAAGGGGGTGTGGAAGGANGGGGGGGGGGGAGGGTGCCCCAGATGGCGTGGTGTGCGTGTGGGATGGTGCTGAATTGTGGGTAGAGAAAGCGAGAGAGAGAGAGGGTGGGAGGAGGAGGGAGGATGCTCTCGTGTTCGCACAAAAGGCTCGCACAGAAGGATCGAATCGAAATGGGAGAGAAGGAGGGAGGGAAAGAGAGAGAGGTGGTCCAGGGCCGGGGTGGGCGAGACAAGGGGGTGGGACGTAGGGATGAGAGCGGCAGAATGGAGGGGGGAGGGGAGAGAGACGGAATAAAGATGGAATTCTAGAGAGAGGGAGAGGCACGTGAGTGAACAAGTCGCAGAGCGAGCACACATCGGCGGCGTCTCGGAATGGGAACTCGGAAATAAATATAAAAATAAAGATACCCCCCTCTCTCTCTCTCTCTCTTCCTCGTAACTTTCGTTCAATTTTCTGCGGGAGGGGTGGGGACGCTTTGGGGGATGAGGGGAAGGAGGGGAGAGTGGTGGGTGGGAAGAACGCGTCAATGCACTCGGGAAAGGCAAATAGAGGGAGAGTAGGTTGGGGAAGGCCCGATGACGTGACGGAAAATATATGACCTAGCCGGCACATTATACTTTCTCCGCGGCATCCTTATACGGAGGCAGAAATGGAAGGGTATAATTTATATATTCTTTTTGCATCCGAAATGAGGAAATTATTTGAGGGAGATGGCGTTTGGATTGCCTTCCTTTATATTTATGTGTTTCATATTGTTGCCGAAAGCTTAAAAAACCCTCCGCTTAATTAAAAGTATTTCAAAGAACATCGTGCTTTCGACGCCATCGTTTATGACGCACCGAGGACTGTAATGAAATGTTTCGATTGTGAGTGGAGATTTTGGTTTATGAAAACTAATAAGACATTTCCACGCACACACCAGATCAATCTATCGGGAAAATTGAAATATCCGTTCAAATGCTTGCAAGTTTTAGACCTAATTAGGCATTTGTCTCACCCAAGAATAATGTCAGCATAGACGACGGTGTGAGTCCAAACAGATCTATGGATCTCTAAGTGTGAATTCCCGCTTAAATCTCCAAAATCATAAACAAAAAGAATACAATGCCTGGTTCACGGGAAGGTTCAACTGATATCATATCTCCTTCGACCAAATGTTACCTGTGTATGGTTAAACCTTAGTTTTAGGCTTTAAAAATGAAAATGATATCAAAAAAAGCTCCTTGGTCAATTTACCCACAAATACGTCAAGATACGGTAATGAGAAATCATTATGAATTTTGTATTGTTTTGAAAATATAACCGTAGAAGATACAAAAAAATACACTTGATTTTGGAAGGATAGCACCGGGTTCAATCCTTTGCGTGGAAATATAGAATGCATTTCGTTATATAAGCTCAAAGAATAGAAAAAATTTAATAGAGGAAATAAACATTAAGAATTTATCTAAAGTGATATCTGGTAATGAGATACTGCACGAAAGTTGTGCACGAGTTGATAAAATGTTGTTAAACACACATTCTGGTTGACGTACTTGACAAGAGGTTTTATATTTTTTCATGCTACACGCGAGGGCCCATTCAAAATCAAGTTCCCTCAAAGAAAAGGGCTGATATTTTCCGACAGTTACATCAAAAGAAGGGCTCACATACGTCTGGATCAAATTATTCTGATGCTACAGAGATCATTCCACAGAATAACTGAGCCCGTGCTTCCTGAGGCCGAATAATCGTGAATACAACCGACTTTTTGCTGACTGTTGAAAAAATTTCCGAGCCCTAATAACTGCGATCGATTCCGCTCGCTTCCAGCCTTCCTGATATATTTCTGGTAGCAACTTGGGTCACTTGGGAAAACGGCTTTCAACTTTTTGTTCTTTCTCAGCTTTAAACGATGCACGAGCATAAATATCTGTTCGGGTTCCTGAACAAGGTTTTATGCTTCAATCTACTAAATTCTGCTACGGCTAACTCTTTCTAATCGAAATCAAAGGCAAAATTCTTTTTGTTTTCTCCATAAACCCATCGATATCATCTCATATTTAATGGAAACTCGAGCGTAAAATCATCCCTTTAGCGCAAGGGGCTGTAGAATTAATACAGTTTCAACAACATAAGTCACCAAAGGTGAAATATAGGTAAAAAATCAAATCTTTAAATTTATGCATTTAGCTGTGAGTATACCATAAATCGTGCAGGAATCACTTTCTCTTTTAAATTGACATCCATACCAAACAAATTGCTGCAAGATATTTCAAATGCCAATGGAGGAAAAAAAACATTCATCGACGATGGCTGATTTCTTATCACGATTTTCGTCGTTGAATGAGACGAGACCCATTTTTTACGAAATAAGTGTTATGAGGGACTTGAAAGGAGGCAATAAAGGGAATTACTTTCTCCACCGATAGTTTTCATGCCAAGGAACGGGATATGTAATTAAGGATTAGACGAATCAGAAGTGAGGAAATCCTTCAAAGATTTTTTTACTAAATGAAGTTGCAAACAATCAATTAACATTTTCGAAACAAAATTGAAATCTCAAGAATTGAAACTAATAAGCAGCAATAAATAGCGGAGATCGAATTAACACTAATTACTGTAATGTTACTTTAAAGGTTTCGGTTGAATATGTATACCAAGTCAATTTAGCTTAATTTTTACTAATACGGCAGTTACACTGAACTCGCCGCTTTGTTAAGTGCATCAGTGCCTCTTTCTGCAATATACCTTCAGTCAAAATTTTATGGAACATTGTACTTTAAAATCTCAGGTGACTTAGTGATTTGATCCAATGACTTCACGCACCATTATAAATAATATAAAATTTAAAAAGTACTGCAACTGACGTCGACAGTAATTTTTTTAAATGATAAAATTTAAAACGTTTTGTCGACTTAATTTAACTTTTCCGCTCGTGGTGCAGGCATTGCATCTCGTGAAACTATTATCTCAAATATTTATTTTTAAGCATCTAAATACGCAGCTGACCGCAAAAATATACGCCTGATACTCAAAATTACAAAAATATTTTCCTTTTGCCGGGATTAAACAATATGTCGGTTCTTTCAATGACAGCTCAAACGACCTACTGGTGTTTATGGTACCATTACGTTTTCTGAAATTCGCTTTACGCGCTGCACTATCTCCTCGGATCTCAGTCAATAAGTCCGGGGAATCGTAGCACAGACAACATGAATACAGTTCCAACTCGTCTGATACCTACCTATATGCAGGGAACAAAACTAACTCACACGTCATGTGCTGAGAACTTGGGCCTCTTTGGAAACAAAAGAAGTGAGGTCATCCAACTTTCTTCAGCTCAAGGCACTCAAAACTTTACGGGCACGCAATTAGGAAACTTAAGAGAAATTAAGCGTTCCAGGTTAAACGATCGGTCGTGGAGCGCAAGGCGAGGACTGGACGCAAATAATGCCGCAGCTCAGCAGAATTTATACATAATGGCACAATCAGCACAGGAGGGCGATCATTTATTAATAATGAAGGGACGATGGACCCACCACCCCGCACCCCTCCCCTCGAGGATATAAAAGTGGAAGTTTTCGGGGCGATAAGTAATGAGACGAAGGGGTGGAACGGGGGTTGGAGGGGGCGGGGGACACGCTAATTAATTGAGAAGCGTCTATTTTCGGGGCCATATTTCCCACAGACCCTCTCACCTCTGAGTTCCCTTTAGCTCTCGCCGTCCCACGTCCCCTTCCGAACGGTCGGAGGAGGAGGGGTAATTATCGTCGATCACATTCCTAACCGAATTATCAGGCTACACGAGGCACAGGGATGGGCGAGGGTCCCGCCGTCGATTCTCTCGCCTTTCCAATGGTCCTCTCCCACGTGCACCCCCCCCCCCCCCCCNTCGATTCTCTCGCCTTTCCGATGGTCCTCTCCCACGTGCAAACCCCCCCCCACCCACCTCCGTTCAACCTGCACCCAACCCCCCTACCACCACCTGTCCTTCAATATAAATGACTGTATTTCTAAAAAAATTAAACAATCCCCGAGAGGAAAGCCTGCTAATGCCAGGCATAAAAAAACGCGTTGACTCAATTCGAGCCAACGAGGTTGTGAGGAAACACCCCGGCAACGGAAGGGTTTCCTGTTAAATGCCGGTGCATTTGTTTCCCCAGGGGAGATGCAAAATGGAGGAGACGCCGGGCGTCGGAGAGTATCTTTCACGCCCGTTTTGAACGAGGTCGTAATATAAATTGGAATGAAAACAACTCCGAAAAAACGTCCGCCACAGTATGTGAATAATATTTTTTTCTTAATGCCCAGGGTTTGCTTAATTTTTTTTCCAGGAGACTTGTCCATTCTTGCTGACGTGTCTGCCACGGTGAGTTACAACGCAATGCAACGAACTTTGACAGAGCAGGCCGCATTTTTATAAAAGGCTCTAAGCACACAGAAAACATGAGCACTCTTAACATGCCGTTTATGTAGAATGTTCTTTTTTAAAAATGTGATTACATAGTATAATAAAGTTAGGAGGTACGGCATAAAAAGTTATTATGTCACTATGAACGAGGAAAGTGCATGAAAATACTGACATGAGGTAGTGGATAGTAATCCTGAGATCTTGGATGGCATTTGGAACTCTCGCTCCTCCTACTTCTCACGTTGAATGGTAAATGTATTTTAAATGATTTTCGTACAGTATTTTTACCTTTACCAAGGTAGTTATGACTTAGGAAATGATAACCACAAGTCTCCGAAAAACCTCACATGGGTAGTAGGTACTCTATTCCTTAAAATCTAAAACCTGTTATTCATAATATCTTAACGTTGTTAGATGCACGCTCAATAATAGGTAATCCCGAATAAAAAAGTTACATGAATTTCGGTAAGACTTCTACTTCACTTGATAGATTCGAAATACAACAGGAATGAACATGAAATTTATTTTTAAATAAAAGATGAAACATTTGGCATAGTTTCACACATAGTGCCTATTGCATGCAAAAAAAACATTTAAACACGAAAATTGAAAAATGACGATTTTGGAGATATAAAATTGGTTTGACACTTTTCTACAGTCTGTGGCTAAAGATATATTTCTACGGGTAACAAATGCTGTAAATGTGGAAAAGTTGTTCAACTATTTTAGGACAACGATATAAGGGAGTGAGACTGAAGTGGTTTTGCTTCAAGAAAAGTACAGAGTCGTAAACTGGACGTCTAATACCAGTTTCTTTCGCAATTAAATGAATGTGGGAACCAAATATATTATTGGGCGGCTGGCAAATACCTCGATAACTTCACACTTGGGCTGTTGACATTAATAATCAAGCTATTTCGGCAAACAGTAAAAAAATTAATTTTATGTGTTCATGCATTTTAAAATGTTTTATAATTATATAATTTATATTTAATTTATAAATTATTTTACATCTATAATTGTCAACTGGTCTAGTATTATTTAATTCAATGGCTACAAATATTAATCATTAGATAGAATATCTTCAAATTAACATAAAAATTTTCTTAAACATTTATGAGGCAGTTTTGGCCTCTTGCAATATTACAGAGAATACCATATTGCAAGGAAGGATACTCAATGGGCTTTAATTAATTCAACTCTACAAAATTTTCCACCTTGATCTTTTGCACACGCTAAATAAAAATGATTCTCAACCGTCTAGTATGATCATTTGAACTTTTTTGAGCGCGATTACATAACTTTTCACACGAAACGTTTCTCAGAAATATCAGCCATTAGCAAAAAGAAATCCTGTCATAATCGTCAACGTGTCAAGGGAAAAGTTACCGAATTGAGGTCTAATGCGACTTTGAGCCGCATTTTCAGAACTTGGGCGAGGAGGAATTGAGGGAGCCAACTAACTCGGGCAACTCGTCTCCTTAAACCCCTTACAGTATTCTTATCACGAGCTATCTCCTCCAGAGGGA
>LYUA01000353.1:432273-442556 GCA_002093875.1 Calopteryx splendens
GGCGCCGTGAACCCACAGTGAAAGTCTCCCACCTCGGCCTACGTCCTGAATGTTAATGCATACAAATGCGCGCCTACTTCTCCTTTTACAAATATTTTGCCATTGCCACACGCTGGCGTAAAAATGTTTGCCCTGAAAACATAAATTCGAGCGTCACCAAAACTATTCAGGGGGGATAATAGTAACTCGACAAAAAAGCCTCTTTCCCACGCCCATGAAAGAAAATGGTGACCAGGAATAACGAAAAACACGTCGTTAAACTCAGACGCTAATTTCGCCAACTATTCCGGTTTCACTCCCATGAAAGGTCGCACAAATGCATTACGCTCACGTTATTTTCTTTTTTCTGATGCATACAAAAATCACGAATGAAACAGTACCTGGAGCAGCCTTGATTCACGGAGTTTATAAAAATAGTTTGCAAAATCCATTATGAATTCTTATGTTTCACGATCATGGCTTCAATTCATAGAACCATAACCAATCGTTTTACTGCCGATGGACACATTCTTATAAACAGGGAATAAGCAGGAAAGTGAGGACTTAGTAAGAGAGGCAGCAAATTGATAACAGTGCCCACACAGATTAATTTATTACTGACAAATACGAAATGATAGTTACTTTGATTTAAAATGATTAATATTAAATATTGATTACTGAAAACGATGTATGCTCACCTTGCTAAGAGATGAATGGGAGTTAAGTAAGAGGAAAAAACGTTGATTTACAGTAAGATCATTTCGTAAATGAGAGAGATAGTGATAGAAAAACAAAAAGGGTGAGTCGAGTCGATTGCAGAGGTTACGTATTAGGGTTGACGTCGCAAGTTGCAGTACCACAATAATGTTTTAGTCAACGGACAAGTGTTTTCTTCTCATTCCATTACACTTTTCATCCATTTTCAAAGTGCCCAGTCTGCAAACTTAAGTCTTGGTATTCAACTCATCCCCTCCCCTAATTGGTTTTTACCCTCTCTCACTTCCATTATATTCTTGCTTTCTTATCCATCCTCGCCCGCTAATTAACTTTCAAATAATAAATATTTTTTAAGTAACAAAATAAAATAACGCTAAGAGTTCCTTGCGCTTTAACCTCCGACAAATTGTCTTGAGTAATCTATGCAAACAGAGAAATCAGTTCGTTGCAAAATCTACGAAGACCTTATAACTTTTCATCCCCTTACATAATAGTTTATCACAATTAAATTCCTGATATTGGTACAATGAAACGTGACAATGTTCGCGTACAGAACTAATACTCTACGGATTTCACTGCTCATAATATTTTTGTTCCGTTCCATTAAAAGCTGATCGGATGGTGAAAAAATATGCACGAGCATAGTATATGAAATTAATTGGTTGACTTATTTGGATTGACGGCAGATTGCGAAGCATTTGAAAACCATTAGCTTTATACTAAATAAAGCTAAGCTTTAATACGATCAATTTAAGTGGTTCTTCATTAAGTCTTGACCGTTCATTCCGAGACTAGAAGCCCGAGGAATGCAGTTATGTTTAAATCCCCGGGTAACCCTCGACTATGACCTTTCCAGATCCTTTGTAATCTCACGACCAAACGGCCCAACTCCTCTGCGGTCTAGTCAGAACAATCCGAAGCTATCAAATGATGAAAGTATGCACAATCCAGGATTAAGTCATGGGTGAAAGGAAATTTTGAATGAATTTTGGAGAAATAAAAACTGGGACCGAAGAGAAAAAGATTACCAGACAGATGAGCTGAATTACTGAATTCACTTAATTTTAAATTGGTTTATCTTTAAAAACTAAATACAATATTACTTTTCTTCCAACTGTACAAAATTTTCAAAACAGACTCACAAAGGAATAGCAACGTCTTGAGATGACTAGAGAAAAAATAATCCACGCCACAGTTGAATCATCCGAAGAATTTAGAAGTGGTTTCACATATGAATTATTCTCGGTTAAATATAGTTAGCATACTAACCGGAAAAAGAACATAAAATTAGATAAATAGGCAGAAAAATAAATACTTAATTTAGGGATTTATTTTTTCAAATAATACACAATAATAACTATTTAAAGGTTTCTCCTCCAAATTCAAAGACTTATATCCCTAAATTAACCAATGCCATTGGTGTTAGTAAATTCTACCGTACACTCTTGATCGGCTCGTAAGGAAAAATATTGATTCATAAAATGTTCTTAATTAGGACGTAACGATGAAAAACTGCTTAGTTAAGATATATCACAGTTACTTTGTAGTAACTAATCCAACAGATAGCCTAATTAGCGTAGTCTAAGTGGTTTACTCAAGGACTAGCCTAAGCCCGCATCACACAATACCTGAAGTTGTTTTAAGCATACTAAATCTCTAGCATAAATATTTAGCAGTATCGAGTAATACAGAACCAACATTCTTGATACTATGTATGATTGACAGTGTTCTTACTTAATACTTAATTTCATTATCGGTGGGGTACCTGTTTAGTACTTGGAAGCTCCCTTGTGGACACTCCCGCTTAATGAAACCAGTGTCATTATACTCCCATTACCTCCCTAGTAAAGTGCGGTCATGCAATTACGACCTCGCATGCACGACAAGGTTTACAAGCATTTGTATTATCAAGTGGCCAAATACAAAATTGGAAAATATTTTCAGCAAAAAATACAGAAGTCAAAGTCGCGTTCTTTGCCGAAAATCAGCTATAGCTTCACAATAGGACGCCAAAATATATACCTGATTACCGCGTGAATTCTTCAAGGTTGTTTCAAAATATACCAGGTTGTATACTTGTGTCAAGTATATCGCAACCATACTATGTCTTGTACAGGATGAAGTAACATTTGATACGGTCTCGAAGGTTCCGATCCATCTAGGTTATTGCCGATCAAGTGATTCTCAAGCTGAATACAATTTAAGTTCCTAAACGTAGTCATCTCAGTGCCTATATATATTGAATGACAAATAAGTGCTAGTGTTTTTTTTATCTTCTGCAAAATTTGGTTTTTAGAGGTAGTACGTTTTTTTTCAATTCGTGTTTCTTCTTTTCCCTTTAATGCTATGCCTGTCATTGGGTACCGGAGTATTCTACGGAATAGGTGATCTCCCTAAACAAAGATCAAACCATTCAAAGAAAAATTACTCGACTCAACTTGAAGGTGATTCCAAGGATTTCCGCGGATTTGGTGGATCCGATGGCTTGGATTCTTTACAGGGATATACCAAGATTTTTCAACCGCGCATCTTTGTAATTTCAGCTTTTATGAGATGTTCTCAATGAAAATAAAGTGACTTGATTCAGGCAACCCAACATCTGTTAAGCGATATCACCCGAAGAAAACTACGTCTACAATGGGTACTAACCACTGACCTTTGGCGCGCCGGGACAATACAGATACCAAAAAATGACGCCTTCGAGTATAATATATTTTTATCCATTAAAATGGCACCAAAGAAAATAAAAGCATGCTGATCCCGATGCAAATTTCTTTCTCCAATTCTGCCCATTTCACGTTCTTCTTTAAAAAAACTATTCATCTACACCTGCACGTGATGCCTCAACCTAATACGCCACCAATAACATGCGTGGTTAAAAACTGATTATTTTGAAGGTGCTCAGTCATTTTTTAAAAGTGAAATGGCTTTCTAGCTCAGTGGTACTAAACAGCCCATTTCAAAACTGAGCGTCAAGACTACCTGGGGAGTCACGGGAGACGTCAGCAAAATCAGAATGTAAGACAATTCAAAAGCAATACACTAAGAAATCTTATTTTTTTACGTTAAATACCATTTCCTACGAAATATTAGAGGAATGCTTGCTACTGAATATCTGCTTTTCAATGAGTATTTTCTTAAACATAAAAATATACTCATATGATTTTACTTATTATTGTTAAGTATACTTGTAAGCTATTCATACTTTATTTCTCAATTATATATTTTAAGTATAATATTTCCTTTCAAAATTCTTCATAAATTCTGAAGCGCGAGAGCTTCTGACATATTACCCGGTAAGCCGAATCTGAAGCCGGATTTTATTATTGGTTTACAGATATCCATACGTCTATGATCTATAATAGCCTGATCAATAATATCGCTCCAGCGTAATTATATATCTAATTATAACAATATTTAGAATTAAAATTACAGCGAAACGACCGCTCAGCCGGCTGAACTTTGCAGAAACTTTCCTAGATAGGATAGGGAAAGAGAGCGAGCACTTGTTATTCAACTAAATATTTTTATTCACACGGCTTATATTTAAACACTTTTTGTCATCCTTAGGTGAAGATGACAAAGAAAAACCTTTTACCATCTTCACCTGATTATGACACAAAGTGCTGAAACCTAGGTCATGTGAGTAAAAATATATAATGGAATTCCAGGCGTTCGTTCTCTTCCTCAATTCAAAAACACCCAAGATCATGAAAGGAATCGAACTCGCAGGGTTTGGGCTGAATACGTTCTACAGCGGGATAAGCTGCCAGACATTAACTTTAACCGTTGTTTGGAAGGATTTATTTCATGTATATTTTAGTGAAATAATACACGAAGAAAAACCTCAACGCCATAAGTAATGGGCAATGCGCATGAAAGCTAAACTTCCGTTTAATCATCTCATTGCAGGGGCTTGTTCAATCTCTGAGAGGTGGAGTCACTTATCAAGGACAAAATGAACTCTATTCCAATTCCTCATCTCCTTAAAACAAATTCTCCCTGCAACCTCGAATCTCTCATTTTTATATCTCAGGCAAACGCCATTAGTAGTACAAAATGTATTCATTTCAATGCTGTTGGCATTTTAAAATTTAAAATGGTAATATTCTAGGGGCTAGAGTCCCCAAGGGTTTAAAACTGAAATCATCTTTTGACTGGTTTTTAAGTACATGATAAAACAAGTGAAAGCCCCAGTATCACGCTTGTGTAATGAATATTGGTTGATTTTATTAAAAAAAGAATGAATACGTTCCCATTAAACGGCGTGCATCTTTAATTAATAAGCAATAATTTCATCAGGTAGCATCCCATAGAAACTGGAATTGTTTCTAAAAATTACAAATCTATACTTTTTTAATATTATTTACGGTTTTTAATTTTTACTATTCAAATCGACAGCATATTCATTGCATTTTAACAGTTTAGCCATCATTATCATCTTCTACTTATTCACTCATTGCTGTCTCGGACCACGCAATAATGGGAGAATCTTAAGGAAAGTGATAAACGCTATCTGCTTGAATTCGTTTCAATAGTTTTGATGTGAAATATGTAAAATCTTTGCTACAAACATGGTAGATTGTCAATGCCATTCGCCATACTCAATATACTTTTTGCTACATGAATATCTTGGAGTAGATCACACGCAACACTAAATAAAACGAGTAACACTTCAACCATATGTCCCTATAGATCAGGATTTTTCGGAACGAAAGATTAAAAATTACAGTGAGTGATCTCGTCAACGATACCTTCTGAGACTTAAATTGAAGAATACAATTATACGGTGTTTAACCAAACACTAACTTGAGAGGATTCTGAGATTAAGGACGAACCTCAAACTGCGAGGGATGAAGCACAACTGAATGAAGTTACTTTTTTTGAAAAACCAAGGGAGATGCGAGAGGCCATTATGTATCGGAGCAGATTTCGCTGGAAATGATCAAAACGAATGACAGAGCATTAGCCGACGGCGGCGAGGGGATTAATGGAAATAGCTCGAAGGGAACGTAGCCTATCCCTGAGGAAAAGTAAGAAAATGTTCTCATTTGAACCGTCTGACTCACAAGCTCAATTCAAACACACGTTGGAATGCGGGTATTGATTCTCTCTCATAAAATACGCGCTCCGAGTTGAGATACCATATTTTTAATGATAATATATTCATTGAGAATAATTTAACAAATAGCTTACGGTTTCACTAAATCAAATGAAAGACCGGTAATATTGCTCATTAATGTGCCCAAAAAAACATCAAGAGTCAATTATGGAATTTTATGAGCAAATATTTCAATTTTTATGTGAACAGTAATATTTTATAAAAATCTACCGCATCACCAAAAACTCATTTAAAAGGCATCTTTTTTTATTCCGTCACGAACATCAGATTTCTGAGAACGCCTGCATTTGACGAAAAACGCTCTAACCTCATTATGATGGTAATGGAATGATAAACGAGTCCCGCGTCATATTTCACTTTCCTGAAATAGCGGTCCAAAATACGCTCACTCGAATAATCACAGAAGGATGACGACTTTTGGAAGCTACAGCCTGAAAGAAAGAAGCACTTTCCCTGCAACCACTAAACCCATTCTCCACCGTGCAATCACAACCTTGACGATTCTCCTTTAACTTCGCCGCCATGTAATGCTATTTATTTTCAGTTATAATGCTATGATTATGTACTTACTTCATTAATACAGTGTTTTGATTGACTTATTTATCGCCTCCACCATTTTTCTACAGATTTTTGTTTTTTTATCAAAATGAAAACTTATTGGATGCTTATTTTTGCAATATTAAACTTTGAGGCGAGGTAAACATTATACCGCTGCTGATGCTCATGCGCATTACTTTTCAGTAAACACCATCAGAAAATATTCATGGAATAGTCGTGTGCAGTTAGTCACAGTACAATGGTCGTATACGTTAGTACAGAGATTTATAGCAAAAATCTGATAATTTTTATTTCGATTAATTTTCATAACTAATATCATTTCATCACTTAAATCACTTTAGGCATCAGACCACGCAACCCAATCGAAAACGTCGTGGTCACTCATCCATCAAACAAGCAAAAGAGCTATAGCTACTTCACAATGTACACCTATATCCTCCACGTCGTGCCATGTACCGTGCCTAAGCTACTACACTCTTGAAAGACATCGAAACTGCTGAATTTCAACTGCATCTGCAGAATAAATTAATAAGGTCTCATATTACGTCACGTTCGATATAAATTATATAAATAAAGAATAATCTTATAAAGTGAAGTTAATTAATATTTTTCAGCATCGCAAAACAGATAATATTATAGTTAGAGTTTGTTTCAATGTAAATTAAAATTTATGAAATTGTCTTAAAACACAACAAATTCTATGATTACATCACAAGGGTAAAATTATGTATTTTATATACTGACATGGAAAAATATAGATTTCTAACTTATTATTTCAGCAGTCATGAAAAAACGATTTCTTTTTTCAATGTGTCTCATTAAACCTATTTAATACTATCCTCGGAACATGAGTGTTCTAAAACACACTCAATTGAAAATTTTACAAATGTCAAGGAATTGATCGAGATTTCCAACAAATTAGTGGCATTTTAGCAAAAACAAATGTTCATCCCTTGAACCCTTGGCGAGAACTTTAAACGAGACATGCAAATGAGATGTTTTCCGGTAATTCAATAGCAAACCACGCAAACCGCGCAAGAATCGAATAAGAACACTAGCTGTTATTTGACGGAAAAAGTATTCCTAAGTAATCATAAATCCTACTTCCAGCTAAATTGTAAATTATCTACTCGCTAAATGTTTTATCACGCAATTTCGCGCGATTCTTAAGCCCCCGCGTTCGATGCGGTTTGAGAATTCTGAACTTGATAATGAGAGAATGTGTGGGTGGCACCACAGGGAGGTTTAAGGTTAAGGCACTCACCCGAGAGGCCCATTAATTTCAGAGAGGCCCGAAGGAACCCTTCCCCCTCCATCGTACTTACGGTGAAGCCAACCGTTGGGGGTTGATTGTAATATTATGTACTGCTATGGAAAACGAGCATTTAAACGGGTTTTAAAGTAAAGTATCAATGGTATGAATGGCGAAACCGCTCGGTACATTTCCTATTATGTACCGTGACATGACATTCAAATTGGAGACAGTGCCTATAATTATAATCACAGCGCACGGATCAACTGATATAGTGTAACAAAACGCTTACTGCAGTTATACTTCAGAAGTGTTTACACACACAAAACTACCATTCGCGACTCATTTATAAACTCTATACTCATAGCTAACCAAGACAGAACATTTGAAAAAAGTATCGCGTTAGTTGTCACGAAAAAATAATTTTCTTCCTGTCTAAATAACTTATGAATATTAATATTCCCGGAGTGAGATTATTATAAAAATCCAGTTTTAAGACGTTGGCAGAAATGATTGGTAGTTCCGGCCGTAAATTTGGATGCACTTGAGACCATTAAATCGAGATATTTTCAATGCAAGTCATATCATATTCCACCAAAGATAAATTTTCTAATATTTAAAAAAAATTCCGATTTCTCAGAATCTTGAAAAGTATTTGAATCATTCCAAAAATGTATCAATAAAATATCGACTAAAAATAAGATGATCAACCTTTCAAACAATTTCAAAAAACGCCTCAAACCCTTCAGGTTCTGAAATTTCCTCTACACTGATGGATTGGCTAATAAACTGAAACCAAATTGGCATTTTCCATGAAGTAAAAAATACTTGGAAAAAAACGCACTATAACTTAATTATGGGTTCCTTAAATAGCTCAACCCCAATTAACTTCTTGTCTTCCTTCGAACTTCCCTTTCAGGGTTCTAGTTACCTTTACTGGTATTTATAACCGTTCACCTCTCATTGCATCCTGTTTACTCATACCCGATTTTCAAGACAACTTTAAAGATTCGCGGAATGATCCCTTGTTTTGAAGGAAAAAAAACTGCCGTTAAATGCTTTGGGTGGGCGAGAGAGCTTAAACCAGGCATTGGTTCACACCACGAAGTGATTCTAACGCTAGTAGGATCTCGTAAATAGAGGGTCGAGTTAGGTCGAGCCTTAAAAAACGGCACCTTTATATTTCTAAGATAAAAATCACGAGGTGGAGGTGAGCGCCATGGCGGACAGGGAGACACCACCATTAAATCCCCGAGGTAACAGTTCACCACGCACACCTCTCCCCGCGCCTCTGTTTCAGTTGGCAACCGAAGACTATACATTACTGGAGCCCAAAGTAACAAGTGAGTTTACAAGTTTTTGTAGTTTACTCATGCGGAAGCTCCTAATGAAAATAAATATTTTTCAAGACTTAATAGCATCTAATTTCGAGGGTATATGTGGCTTAAAATATTCTAGATGGCAGTCAAGATTGCTTTTACAGGACTTGTAAGGCCGGTAGCTTTGGAAAAAGCGGGACCAGGTCACCACGCCATAACTGCTCACACCTTGGGATCACATTTACAATGGCCTTTATACACGCTTTTCGCGATTCACTCCCGTGGATCATCGATTGAAATCGATTCCGACTAACATGGAAGATGGGATTCGAGGTGAAACGGCGACAGTTAACCGGCATATGCTTAGCACAGCATTAAAGCTTGCTACACCAAGTAATTTTATGGTCCCATAATTTTCTAATTGTCCCAAGAATGAAAATATAAGACGTATCCAGGAGAATGTCGCTGGAGTGGTCGCTTATTATCAAAGAGTTTTTAGAGGTATCGGTCAAGAGGAGTTTTTCAACAATTTTCGTATAAGTAGATCCCGTGAATCAAAATTTGGTCATTAAAATATGAACGGAATGTATGAAATTTCCCCTGGTTGTTGTATCCATTAAATTTTTATCCGAGAAAAAATAAATTGCTATTCCCCGCTTCTTAGCCAAATTATCGCTTACCATGAAAACACATCGGACAAATTTTTTGATACTTTCGAGGGCTCCTATCCTTGGGACCGGGAAAAGATTCCTGTTTGGGCAGTAAAAAATGACTTAAAGCGAATACCGCCATGGTGATTCTATGAATTAGTCGGTGCCTTCAATGTAGTCTTCAAGAGAGCAATTTACTTTACATTAGAAATATAGCCTACCAAGCAAGAGGAGTCATACCGTGAGTGCTTCCTTTAGCTAATGCTAGTTAAACTTTTCATCAAAATAAGAAAGGGAACTCCAGGATTCAGCAGAAAATCAAAAATAAATTTTTTAATTAAAAGGAAATTATTACATGTTAATTTAGATAAAAGGAATTCAACAGCAACAACACAATTTTATATCAAATGAAAGGGATATAATTTACACATTAAATCACCGTATTTGTATATTTATACCAATATTTGCGAAGGTATGGGCCCCTAATCTCCCCCTTACCCGATGGTTTATTAGTTTGAAACTTACTTTGCTTCGGTCTATAGATTTAAAATATCTTTGCCTTCCCCTCGATAACCGCGACGATTCCCTTTCATATAATTCTCGATATTGTCAAAAAATATAAAATTTTAGTTTTATTATTTATTAATGGTAATCTACCGGTTAAGGTAGGTCTCTGATGGACACAC
>LYUA01000353.1:462427-482210 GCA_002093875.1 Calopteryx splendens
GGGGAAATGAGGAGAGCGGAAGGGGGGCGACGTCCCCCTACAAATTCCCCCACCCTCCCTCTCTCCCCCGCCGCCGGTACCAACATGGCGGACACGGAGTTCGAGGAATTTCGGAGATTCTTCGACAGGCTGCCCCAGCACATCAAAGCACCGGCCCACAGCTACACGTAAGCGCACCGCGGCTCTGTCTCACCCCTAGTGTTTAACATTCCTCTCCCTTGACCCCCCTCCCCCAAACCCACCCCCTTTATTGTTGTTGTTGTTGTGTGTGAGTGTGTGAGGAAAAATAAGGGGAGATATCACCCCTGAACAAAGGCTTGGACGAGTGGTGGGCTTAGGGGTGGTGGTGTTGGTGGGAATCCTAGGGTGGGGGGATTGGGGCGGGGGGGGAGCTAAGCAAGGGAACGTGCCGCCTTCCCTTTCCGTTCCCCCGTGTTGAGTTTCCCGTTTTGGGGCGGTGTGATGGCACCGGTATGGGCGGCAGGGTCGGTGGGGTCCCCCTACGCCCCGAGGTACTGCATCCCTGCCGAGCATCAAGGCTGCGGCGGTGGCGGTAGGAGGGTTATGGCGAGCAACAGCGGGGGCCGTGACCCCCCGGGCGTCGGTGCCACCGAATTCGTGCCGTGGAGGAACGTTACCTGGAACCAATTCGAGCGGAGAACGGAGCACGAAGTCGGGCTGGCCACTCTCGATAACGCAAATTCAAAACGGTACGGCAAAATTTTTTGGCATACATGCAAGAGTGTGTTTGTACGTAGTGCGGGATTTATTTATCATTATTTTTGCGGATGGAGCCGGAGGGGGTTTCGGGAGGGAGAAGGGGAATATCCATTACCTTTTCTTGGAACATCTCCTTGAGTAACACTATCATCACCTTTCTTGCTGTCCCTTGGCCTCAATTCTATCACTTTTCACTGACGACGCTCTTAAGAGAGAGACGTCAGCCTCTCCTGAAAAATCTATACGGTGTAAAAAAATTTCCGTAGTAAACACATTTGTGTTTACGAGGGATATATTATTTTAAACTCCGGCCACCTTACTACTACTCGAAATGCTTCGAATGAAAGTTTGGAGACTTGGGAAATATTTCTTCTCATTCATATATCACCAATATCTGTGCAACATCCATTCCCTATTCTGTGTGTTTTTACTCACTTTTTCTCTTTTCTGTCTTTTATTCTCCCAATTTCTCTTTCTTTATATTTAAATATATAATATATATATACTCGGTGCATATCCCAGCATGTCTTAAAGCGCGCATCCTTCACATTCATTGCGACGTAAAACTTCTTTTCAATCGCATGGTTATGGGGAATGCTTCCGCTGACTTGTCCCTGCATTTACTTGAGCATATGCATATTCTTTTACACGCAAGTACATTTCCCTCACGCGGTCATATTCCCGCCGCAGGCAGACGAGATGGAAGACGAGACGGGAGCGAACTGTGAGCCCCTTGACGACTCATTTCTTTACCTGCCTTTCTTCCCCAGCTGTTTCCTGATATTTTGGGGTGGAGGATTTTGGGGGGAGGGGGGCTTTGGGCTGGAGATTCGAAAAAACTAACAGCACCGGACCTTCCAACGGAGGGCCCATCTGAGGACATTTTCCCCCCTTCTGTGGGCGCGAGGCGAATTGAAAAATAAACGTGTTGCATGGGGCAGGAAACTACGGAATCGTACGATCGTTTCGCTCTCCACTCCAGTCGTGTCTCGTGGTGTTCCTAAAGAAGGAGAAGATAGCGTGACTGATCAATAGATCCTACGCTGTCTACTTGACGTTTTCCCCCGATAGTTAAGGAGGTTAAGGCTGCCGGAGGGTGGAGAAGAGAGGGACAAAAATAAGAACAACTTGCTCCACCGTGTACGCATTTTTTCCCTTGCGTCCGCGCGTGGACTTCGATTGGCTGGGGAAGAACGAGTCGTGCAGACGCAGCACACAATCGCTGCAGTCCGATAATGGACGTGTATAGGTAAATGATCGTTCGATCCCCTCAAGTGGCGTCGAGGCTGTGGGATTCCGGACGGTCGTGACGTTCCGGATTTTACATTTCTCAAAACAGAACCGACGCATTTCACGCGCCCTGCATGCTCGGGTCTTGGCCCTAATTACCAACGTAAAACTGGGCTCTTTTGGCCGAGTATTTTCACCATCTGTCTGCCATCCGCGAAATTAGATTTTTAAGACTTTTATAAATGAAAAATTAACGATAAAAAATATTTTTAACCGAAGAATACTCCCGAGTAAGCTGTGATGGAACGCCGATGTCTAGAGACGACACCATATGGGATTTTCTCGCGATTTGACGAACACAAAAATATTTATTAACAAATTGATTTGTGGGGGGGAACCAATTCATAATGTAGTCGAACATTATTTTTGCTGCACCAACAGTGATATGAAATCCAAGAAAATTGGGCCGCTAAGCATACAAATATAAGAGCATGATCCACAAAAGTAATAAAACAATTTATTTGTGAATGTTTTACTACTTTTATGCATGCAACTACTGTGCGCTTGTTTTTTTAAACATCTGCTTCTCTGATATGCACTATAATTAATGATCAATCATATCTTATTATAGGCTAGTGCATGATGTGTACATTGATGATGACGAAGAAGGAGAAAGGCACAACCAAGCCATGGATTCCTCCTCCGTGGAATTTAAGACAATAAACAACAACAACAGCAACAATAACAATGGTCAAAATAACAATGGGCAGAACAACAACAACAATGACCAACACATCATTGAAAACTTGTGTAATATAGAGACATTCTCCGTGGGAATGAAAGGTGAACTGAGGAAGGACATGAATCAGCATTCGGGTGCAATGTCTATTGACTCAGCAATTGGGAGCATGGACGACGGGAAAATTGATATGACAGTTAACTACCCCAGTTTGCATGGTGCTGGAAACAGCATCGAGGACAGTGAACCTGCACTGGGTAGGGAGATGGGGTTGGCATCTGCAATTACCTCCTCATCGTCATCCTCAAACTCGGCCGCTTCCACCACCACAGTGATGCAGATGGACCAGGATGAACCAGGCACTCAGACACCAACCAACTGCACACAGCCAATACTCTGGAGGAATGACCCAGGGGGATCAATGGTTGTGGCCTCATCAGTGGAGGGGCCAAGCCAAAGGCCACAAGGACCAGCAGGATCTGGGGAGAGGAGGAGGAGGAAACTCCCAGAGATACCTAAAACAAAAAAAGGTGAAGTCATTCACTTCTATGGTATTCCTTTCAGTTGAGTGGCCTTGCAATGTTCACCTTTGTGGCCCTAACATGTTAAAAACATAGGGAGACTTGGCCTTTGGGAAGGAAGATGGGGCAAGAGATGAGAACACCCAAAGCAAATAGTCAATTACAGGTTTTGTACAGGATGCCAAATTTTAAATTATCAGCTGTCAACAGAAAAGAGTATCCATTGGTGGTTCCATTTTCATAGAATCAATGAGCATTCACACACATTCTCATAAGCTTTTAATGTAGGCATATAAATGTGGAAAGAAATGTTTAAGAATGCGGAGAATTCATATAAGGTTCATTAACATGACACCAGTCATTGATCCCAATGGGTGCTTTTAGAGGTAATGGTAGGACTCGGGTTGCACTAAGCCCCATATCATGTTACATTTACACATTGGTATTTGAGGGACCAACTTCATTCCCTGAGCCAACCTGTGGTTTCCCAAAAAAATTCTTGTATCCAAAACATCATATGCTTGGGTTAATCTGGCATCCAGGAGGATCATCTGGATTTGAACCAGGGACTCCAGCTGACAAATTCAGCTCTGCCCACTAGCCCACACCATAGAGATGTGAACATATTGGAAATTTCATCAAAGGGAGAATTCCCCCCCCCCCCAATCTGTAGTTGGAGAAACTTATGAAAAGTGAAGCAGATAGGGGTTCAAAGATTCCATGGATTAGTCTTTCACACAAAGATCCTTGGTACAACCTACAAACACTCACACAGGCACATACTTTCCGATGGATAAGCTATGAGATCATGCTAATATAATTTCAGAGTTGGTTTTACACACTATCCCATTAATGAACTTACCCCCTTTGCCAGTAAAAATATTTTTCAAAACACCCTTCAATTAGGGAAGGGGTAGTAAGACTCTACAATCTTGGGAGCTACTTACCACTTTCCATTTACTTAGAGATCCACAGAACATCTTCCTTCAAAAATCGAAATTTCTTTTGGCCAGGGAATGGGAGATCTTAAGGATACTTGTTTTATCCACTGTGTCCACTGAGTAAACAATTAACTTCTGGATATATACCTAAAATCAATAAAAACAAAATCAATGTCATCGGCATCCCTGTAGGTACATTTCTATTAAGGGCGGATGTTATTAAATTAAGATTCTTAATTGCACTGATGTCATTCCTAAAATATCTTAAACAGTAGCATGCTGAGTAGAATTCAAACCCAATTTTATAAATTCATTTTTCAAAGCACAAATTTACTATGCATAATTGGTTATGAAGTACATAGGTGATAGAATCTTTTCAAATGTTTGAAAATATTTTTGGTCATTTAAAACTGAAAACAAAATACCATGAGCAAATGCATGAACTTCTAAAACACACCAACTATCCAAATCAGAATGGAAATTTTTGCTCATTACCTCAATTTTACGAAATTTTAATCATTAAAAGAAACTGTGTTTATGCATGTGTTTTTCAATGTCAACCTTTAGAATGTATCCTTAAAGTGATTGGGTTATGGTGGTTCTCTAATATGTATTAATATGAGTGGAGTTAAGGGACTGGAACATTTGGAGTCCAAGTAGCCTTTTTAAAATGCTGTTCAATGGCTCAAATATTTTGTATATGAGTATGAAAACATTTAGGTATGCCACCGTGGAGGTTTTTCTACCCTGGGAGGCCCAGGAAATAACTAGATACTGATGTAAATAAAAAAGACCAAGGTTACTGGTTGGATTCAGGAAGAAGAACACACTGCCAACTAATATCAATGCACTTAGCTATAATTGACATACACAATGGAACCCATAGACACCAAATGCAAAACCAACTCATAACCTTGCCTTTGCAAACAAACATGAAATTTATGACCTTTTTTCATAAATTTTCCTTTTGATCGATTGGTTAGGTTGATTATTCATTTGCTGCTGTTGATTCACATTTCTTTAGAAAGATAACACCTGGAGCATCATATGGCAAATCTCAACACTGCATCTCCAAGGAGAATAAGCACCTTCTCTACAGAGTGGAGGTATCACAGATAATGTGAAATATAGTCTTAAAGGAACAATCCCAAGGGGGAAAATACTATTCCAGCCCAACATCTGAGAACTAGAGATTTTCTCCATCACTAACATTGGTTTTAGTATATTTCCTATTGCATAACTACAATGGTTTCTGAAGTTTTGACAGTTCAGATCTTCTTGTAATTAGGTTGGCACATTTATGAGATCAATATTATACTAGAAATTCAAGAAAGTAACAGCTTCAGCTGAATAGATTGGAACTCTTCACAGGCCAGATGACTTTCATACCACACATTGCCAACCACTGTTTTATGCCATCATATGATTATGAAAGGTGCTCTAGCACATGTTTTTTCTGTATTTCTTCTTTTTGTAAATAGAATACAATTTAGGAAACAACAGCATATTGCAAGCAAAAAAACCTTGTAAAAGATTTATATACATACGTACATTATAAATGTATTGTATAGAAGTACAGTGTTATGAAATATTTCTACTTGCCTTTTATTGGAATAATTAGAGTATTTCAATAAGTTACTATATTGAAGGCTTGTACATTCATGAAGGAAATTATACATCCAGCAGATAGTGAATTCATTATCTGACTCCAAGAATAAATAAAAATGACTATATCTACCTTATGCTAAGAGGGAATAAAGGATTTCCAGATGGGGTATTGTACCACCACAAAAATGAAAAGAAAAACTATATGATAATGTATAGATCTATTTAATTATGTTATTAAACTATATACATATTACATTGTGCATGCACCCTTTCTATGTGCATGCACCCTTTTGGTAACTTCTGTGGGGTAAATTTAAGGGCTTTGTTGATATATTTAAAAAATTCTTAACAGCTGTGATTTAGAGGAAATTATTACCATAAACAGGCTCAGCCATTAAGTACTTTACCCTATAAATCTGACCTATAATCTATGAAATTGAGATTTTCCATAAAAATCAGAGAAAATATGTTTTCAGGTAATAAAGTTGAGGGGGGAAGAAGAGGAAGTGATCACAACAATGTACTAATCACTTGGAAATTATTCACCCAGAATGAGCAGTTTTTTTTATTTTCAAGAAGGTATAAGTATGTTCTCAGAGATATAATGACATAAGTAGTCAAATATATTAATTAAGTCTTCAATTTTCCACTTTTTTCAATATGCCATCTTAGATCTTCACACAATAAGATCAGTTCATTTATCACAAGAATTACCCATGATATTTCAGATAACATTTTGTATTATATGCAGCAGTTCATACAGATGAATGACCCCTACCAGTATGTGTATCTCCTAGCACAAAGAAAATAGATTAAATTGTCTGAATTTCAGCATAAAAAAGGAGCTCCAAAACCAAACATATCCTGGTTCACGACCTATTAAGAAGTCAGCCATCTAAATAATTCAACGATCCTTTTTTCAAGCTTTACTTTGTGTTGTTTTATAACAATAGTACTCTGATATAATTTTTCTATATCTTTTACACCCTGACCACCAAAAATGGCTTATTTTCCTAATATTATTTCCTAATATGCCAAAAGCTTACTGTTGAATATAACTGTCAAGAATAGCAAATTGACATATCATGCAAATACAATTGAAATATAAAATTTTTAGTTTCATATCTCTTCTATACATCATAACTGTACTTTCACTTACTCCTATGGTCAATACCTTCTTTCACTCAGAGTCAAAATATGCCAGCAAGATATAGAATTAATTCTTGAAAGGGATCGACTATACATCCCATGCAATCAATGAAGCATGACAAGCCTATTTCACAACTGTGAAAGTCACATGAGATACATGGAAATTTGGGGAAATGGAGATTGGCTAACAAGTGCATTAAAAAAGCATTTAACTCATTTCTCATTTCTGCAATTTATATTCACATCATTCCTCCTTGGACCTCACCGACAGCTTGGAACAGAGGATGCAATGGCAATGGCGGAGGGCTGTCATTGGCTGAGGAACTAGGTGAGGCTTTAGGAGCAGTGGGTGGGATGGCATACTCCAGCTCATTCAAAAATCTCACAGGGGTGGGGACATCCCAGCATTCTGGCAACTATGACATGGTGATGATGACTGGTTATCACACACAAGGATCTTTACAAGGGCCTGCTTACTTCAAGAGCAGCTCCTCCAACATGTATTTAAGGGGTGAGTATTGATTCAAGATTTTTTAAGGTCTTATATGACTATCTCTTTTGGTACGTCAAATTCGGAAGGGAACTACACATCCTTTTCAGATTTCATAACCATTACCTCGAGTTACAGATGATAATGTTATGACATATTCCTTTTGGGTTGTATAACTATTTTGCACAGACTTGACACCCCATCCATTTGAAATATTTAAGCATACTTATTTTAGTATTGTGCATGTACCTTTACTAATGATCAAATTTCTACTTTGCATCATTCTTAATTTTGCTAAGACTAAAAAAAAGGAAGAGACCAATTTTTCTTACTGAACTTATTGGCATCATGAAAAGTTCTTGCTATCTAATGATTAACAGAACTTGGAAAGAAATTACATTTGATAATTTATAATTAATTATTAGATAAAAGTACTAATACAGTGCAAATATCTTGGAGTAACTAGATGGGCTAAGCTAATAGAAAGTCTATAGACAAAATAACCATGAGTTATTCAGCGATGGATGCTATGACCTAATTTTATTTATAGACTGAATGAATGAGGTTCACACCACAAAAGTAAGTTACCAAATTATTTAAGTCAATGAAGAGTCTGTTAGATGCAATCCAAATGAATTTCCTTGGTTCATTACATAAAAAGGCCATTACTTTTTATGTCAAGAGGAGAAAATGAAAATTTCGTCACAGCTGGGACATAGGATTTGAAACACCAATAATCATGTATATTGATAGTTTTAAAAATTCATTGCTTATAACCTTCAAATAATTGTTTAACTCTTTCCAACAGCACATTATCCAATAAAAGGCTTGTTAGTCATAATATAAAATTTAAGAAAAATATGATTATTTTATGTTATTAGGGATATAAAAAAGATGTCTTTTCTCTATAAAACTAATTCTTATAGAATTCTACTACTCCCCTCCAAAAGTCTAATCAGAAGGCTTATTTGATGTATTGCACAATGTAAAAGTGCATGTTCAATTAATAAAATCATGCTTTCATGCCATTAAACCAACCAACCATTCATCCCACCCTTACTTTAAAAATTAATTCCCTAAGAATATTAACATATAGTGGTAAGTATTCAGGCCATTACTTTGATGTCAAGTGAAGAAAATTCAAATTTCAGCACAGCTGGGACATGAGATTAAAAAAAAACCATTGATCATCTTTCACTTTTTACTGTGAAAAGATTAGCTTATTTGCTCATTTCTCTCTGTCATGCCTCCTCTGTGTTAACCTATAATTATTATATATTTCTTAAGAGTAAACCTCATTAGGTCCATTACCTTAGGTGCCTTCTTTTAATAAGGTGGTGTTTCAGAGAAAATTCATAATTCAGTCTGTGTACTCATCATGACAAGGAGTAAATATATGTGACAAAACTATTATGAGCATTAGAAACAGAAGAGCTAATACATATGACACTATTCTAATTTAAACCCACTATGCAGAACTCTTAAAGTTTACATCTGTGAACAGGTGGCCTCAGTTAGCTAGGCAAAATGGCATTAGCCAGGAGCACATTCCAGAATTATTATTACTATGTACTACATTTTTCCGGTTCATGTGCCATATTTGCACAAATCTAAGATATACCCAATTCTAAGATAACCTCCTTTTAGAATTTCACAAGGGAAATAATTTTATATTGAATAACAATCAATGGTAGCAAAAAATAAACCAAATTTAAACATATTAAGGTATTCACTGTTTCTAAATAGATTGGAAACCTAGAGAAAAAGCAACTCAAAAAAATGTTCTTAATGAAAACGATTTCGCTGGAACACTTCAATCATGTGCTCAAAATAAATTAATGAATAGAGATTGAAATGGATATTCAAAATAATCATAATTTGATCATTTCAATTGAGACTTCACCACATTCACAAAAATAATCATTTTACTTCAATTCATTATCAAATTCACCATTACCACAAGATTCCTTATCACTACTCAAGTATCAAGACATTCAGGCAGAAATTGGACAGGTGGCTGGCTGGTTGCCACGATCACCACTACCTGAATGCTCAGTTTGCAGGCACCCTAAACAAAATTTTGAAAGAAGAAATAAAAATACCACAAAGAAGATTGTTCTGTACTTAATGTTGTTTACAAAAATGTCACTTGATCCTCTATTTTATCTTAGTTTATCACTGTCTAGATCAAAATATTTTGCCTAGTATTAATCCATTTATGAATTATTATCTATGACAAATGTAGTGGCAATGAAGTCTGATTTTGACAGCAGTCCCTCTGTTTCACTTGTTCAACGGCTTAATTCTCTACTTATTTAAATTCATCCATAAATTACAGCAACCATATTTAGTATACAACTTGTTTCTAGATAATATTTTTATTTTTTCTTTCCAGTATATATAGCACACACACATTCAAAAGTTGAAATGAATGTCTTTTTTATTCAGAACAAATAATTTTTCGAAAGACTGTAAGATCTAAACAAAGAAGACTCACAGGTTTTTGAAGACTGAGAAAGGAAAAAATATTATCTTAGATTCGTCCATATATGGTAACTAATTGCAGCTGGTATCTCCCAAGCAGCATAATATGTGTATTCACCTTTTATTTTGGTTGTATAGTAAACTATGAACTCTTGCACCTTGGCATGCAAAAATTACAGGTAGTGTGCTCGGAAAAGGAAGACAAGTGAAAATTTTTATTTATGTGGTGTTATAAGGATGAGGTAACCCAGTGGGTAGGCCATTGGGCAACTGACCAGAGGGTTCAGGTTTCCTTTCTGGTGATGTCTCTGGAAATCCTCTGCTTCACCCAAGCTGTGTAGTTTTTCACGTATTAATCTTCCTAGAAAAGAATGGGTGAGTCATCCATCCGTCAGTTTCACATGCTATTTGACTTGGTATCAGGTGAGCTCTACCCTCAACTACCAAACCAGCATTCCAGTTGATTACTGTAGTTCTATGTGAAGATAATTATCCCAGTTTTTCATCATCATAAAGAATGAAGGCAAAATAAATGCACAATTGAGTGACCAAAAACCAGAAGAAGTGAAAGAGAGCTCCTCTGGAAGAAGATATAATGGCGACAGAAAAATTAAGAGGACATGACAGAATAACAAAAGCCAAAAAGAGATTCCAAAGGAAGAAAAATCTAATTACAGGGTAAAAAATGCTTTGAAATAAAAGTCATCCCTCAAGCACAAGGAGCCTATTTCTTTACAGAAATGAGATATGGGAGGAGATATTAGCAGAAGAAAGAAAATTGGAATCAATGACAATAAGGAGATTCACAAGGATGATGGATATCAAAAAGAAGGATCATGTTACTAATGAAGACTAGTTTTCTTTTTGGGTATTCATCCGCGTATAGTGTTTATTAAAAACACAAACAATATATGCAGATGAATACCCGAAAAGAAAACTATTCATCAAAGCCATTCCTCAGAAGCCTTCATAAAAATTAATGAAGAAGAGAGAAGTCTACTGAAAATATTGAAAAGAAGAGGAGAAGGACTTACTGGAAACATTTTAAGATGCAAGGTATACACACAAGAAGACAATTGTGGAAAGGAGAGTGAATGAAAAGAACTTTAGAAGAAAACTCCGAATGAGAGACATAAATCAAATAATGGCAGATGTAAAAACAAAACAATATGAAAGCATTAAAAGCATAGTTAATAGGATAACTGAAAGGTAAACTGTATAAAATAAGTCCCAAGAGTAATAACCAATGATGACTATGTTAATTATATCTTTACTAAAATTAATAGCTTGTGCATATAAATTTAAAGTATATTAAGATATGAATATTGTGCATACATTTATTTTAGGTTGTATTATTTTCATTCAGGAAAAATTGTATTTTAATGTAATATAATAAGACACCAACAAATAATATGAGGTATGAAGAATAAATTGCAAAATTATTACCTTCTACATTCAAACTTTAGGTGAGTAGCTTTTTCAATAGTACAGTACCACACCACAAGAGATATGATTCCAAAAATATAATGAGATAAAGGTTATTAAAAAGCTGTTTATTTCAAACATAAACCCTGTGGCTGGAAATTCACAGATTTCACAGATTATTCAACTCTATAGAAATCTGAAACATGTGAATGTAAGGAGCAATGTGTGAAGGTAATCACTCTAATTAGCATCTCTAATTCTCTATGACAGATGAAGATAGCTCACCAGAGTCTGAACTTTCTCGGAGTTGCTTTGCAATGGGAGAAGACTCGGGAAATTCAACTGCACATTCTCCGGATGGTCCAAGATCAAATTCACCACCAGGAATGGTATTCCAGACACAATTTATGAGTTGTCCAGGGGATGGAATCATCTCTCCAAGAGCTAGAGTTGGAATGGAGAGTTGTGAGTAATTTTTTTTCTAATCATTACAACTATAACCCTCAATCACGCACATGGATTCACCATTTTTTCCCTGGGGTCAGCAATAAATATTATTATTTAAAATCCATCAACAGTAAGCTTTGCGTAGTTATAAAAATATTTTCTATGTTACAGTCAAAGGAAGAAATATTGGATACTGAAAAGAAACAAAATTTTCATCTACCTAATTCTCAATAACCTTCTATTATCCCAAGTCCAAAGCTGGCCAGAGGGTAGTAGGAGGAATAAGCACTACCTCAGACTACTGTATATAGTAATTTGGAATTAAAAATAATGTTTAAACACTAAAATTTAAAAAAAATCAATGTTTATAGTATATTTTTCTTGTGCTGTCACTGAAGCCAACTCTTCAAACAGTATTTACACACCAAAAAATTGAAGAAAGACATTTTTAAGCAGTAGAGCCTCATTTTTATAAATATGTACACACTTATTTTTTTTAAAGTATGTATGTACCTTGATTCAACCATGATTAGGAACAATATGGTCATTTTTGAATTCTCCTTACACAGTCCTAACCCAAGTTTTACTTGCGATACTAGGGTTTGACTGAAACAAAAATAGCTAAAAAATCAGTCACGGATACTTTAGAGAAAATTTTATGAAAAAATGAAATTCATATTGCCGTCTAGCCTTACCTATTTCAATTTTTTTAATGAAATAGCTTATAGGTGTTCAAAACTTCACCTGAAAACGTCACTGCAGGTTATCTTCATTAGCACAATTACAGGAACCCTCTTCAATTCATTCTTTATTTGAAAATAAAATTTCAGAAAATGAAAATACTCTGGTCACACACACTCACGCCTAACATGAGGTAAAACACACATAACAATCTACATACAGTTAGTAAGACAATCTACATACGGTTAGAAGAGTAATATTATATATTTTTCCGACCACACCGTATTGTAACACTAATGAAAACTTGTGAAGTACATACTTGGTTTTTCAGGATTAATTCATGTTGCCTTCATGTTAATTTTACTAATGAAAACTGTGATCTTCACCTTCTGTGCATTTTTATTACAAAAATACTGATGGAAAGCAATTGATTTATTTTCATTTCTGATCTCAAATAGCAATAAGACTGTGTTTCCTAAGCCAAACTAATAATAAGGGGGAAAGCATGGCAGTAATCAACTAAGTATTTAACATAAGCACATAGGGCACATGCTGCAATGTAGCAATTAAATATGACAATGCACTATATTTCTAATTTTTTCCAAGTTTTATATGACTGCAAGGAAAATTGTGACAATAGAAAAGTTATGGTTTATTATTTCTCACATTACCACTAAAATTTTATCATACTCTGAAGAATATAATCAAAAATCCTACCCTGGCTCATACCCGTGGAGTGAGGCATAAAAGCTCTAAGAGAATTTTCTATGGCCAAAACTTTGGGTCAAAATAAATTTGAGATTCCTTTTTTACATCCATTGCTTATGTGAGAAAAGTATGCTAGGATAAAAAAACAAGCTGCTTGCAGTTTGGGACATCTGGGGGCTGGGAGGGAGGTCATGAATGCTCACTCTCTCAAGGGCTTTATCCTTCAGATGTAGCTAAGCAGTACACTTTAAATTTTTTTTAATAAAAACATACCAAGAAATTACAAACTTTAATTCTGATGATTGTTGTTTCACTCAATGATGCAATGTATCCTAATCAAAATGGAAATAAAGATATTCCAACTATTTTATCTTACTCTGTAGAGTACAAAGTCCTTCCACATGTAAAATTCAATTTCTAACATGTATGTTACGTAATACTGTGATATCTTTACATCATTTTGATATTTGGTTCCTATGAAATTTATCAAGATGTGTGTGGAGATTTATCAATGTGTGTGTGGAGTGATAGAAGAACTTGAAAGAGGCTGATGAATATAGGTATTACCATGCCTAGTAGTTGATATGGCATGATAATATGGTTGAATACTAACTGTATGTGCTCCATTATATTACACACACAAATACTAACTTTCATCTATTGAAGGACAACACACAGTTAAAAATACCTAATATTTCTCCCTTTACCATTATAACATCATCACCATGATATGAGAATGCAATATTTCACAGCCCGTTTAGCAGAAAGAGAAAATATTTGGGTAAAAAAGGGATTAGACTGGCTTGTGCCAACTTTAAGAGTTAAAGGTTTTAACATTTAACCTACATGAATGCAACCCAAAACAACATCTTTTATAAATTATTCAAATTTACTAACCCACTTTTTCACAAAACCACAATGTGATGATGATCTTGTGAAGTTCATACAATTAAACATCCCCTGTTTTCCCACAATGCTGTCACTTAGTATGTTATAAGAACAATTATCAAAACCACAGTCTAAGCTGAAACACACGTTGGTTAACTAAGAAGTATGAAGAAATAGCTATAAGTAATGGCTGTCTTTCACTCACCATTGCTAAAGCTCTCTCCATTTTTTTAATAGTCTCTCCTCCAATATCTCCAACATCATCATGCTTGTCGGTAGGAAGCACAGATGCTGGATTAAGTCTTGGAATGAATAGCGACAGCCAAAGACTTCTCTCAGGAGGAGGGGTCATACCACAATCACGTCTTAAACTACTTGAAGCAACTCACAGAGGACTGCACAAATTTCTTCCCAGGCATCATGACGAAATAGAAGTTGAAATTGGAGATCCAATATATGTGCAGAAAGAAGCAGATGACCTATGGTGTGAAGGTGAGGGATTGATCGATATCAAAATTGAAAGCGTCTCATATTATATTCATTAAAGCTCTAAAAAACAGAAGTATAAGTGGTATAAAATAATATAATTTATTATGACAAAAATGTATCCCTCCATCATGAGTGTACATTGGTCTATGGAAAAGGATTATCAAACTTCTGTATGTTTTTTTGTTTTTCTCCCTCTTCTACCCTAATGAATTATGTATTACGCTTGGGTACATTAGGAATTCAAGGGTACATAAGGTATTCAAAGTAAGCCCATCACTGTAAAAATAGAAACTCAGCTAGTATGTTTGCATCAAAATTGTTTCATTCCACAGTCATATATTTAATATTGCACATAAAATGGGATGCATGAGGTTTCCCAAAAATTGCTGATAATTTGACTATTCCACCCAAGCCAGTTGCAGTATGAACTTCTGCCACTTGGAGTGTAAAGAATTGAATTGAATGTGTATTTCAGTTACATCTGCCAAGCAGCATCTTTGTGAGTGCATTATTGTGAGTGAGTGTTTATTAGTTTTTGTTTTTTCCATTACATTGTGTTCCTCCCTGTCTGTGAATTCCAAAATGTCTTCCACTGTAAAGATAGCTGCTTTGTTTCTGGGTCATAACCATATACCCTTAATTCATCGGCAGATATGACTCTGGACAGAAAGTTTGGGCTATCTTGAACTGTTGCTTGCAGCTCAGTTTACACCTCAAAATCATGGTCTCGGGGCAAACTTTGCTGCAATTCATCTCATGTTCAGTACATCCGCTAGAATGCGTTGACATGTCTCCTTTGACAGTCCACCCCTATTACAAACATCATTGATTGTCTGCCTTTCGTCCCCAAGGATCACTTCACGCATATTCACGATCATTTCTGGAGTTGTGCATAATCACGGTTGACCTGAATGTTTGTCATCCTCCATCAACTCCTGGCCATCTTTGAATTGAGCCATTTGGGAATTCGCAGACAGAGAAGAGCACAGTGTAAAAAAAACTAAGAAATGTGTGCACTCACAAAGATGCCTCTTGACAGACTGGCAGCTGAATTGCACACCATGGGTGATCTTGTGGCAAAAATTCATACAGTTATAAGTTTGGGTGGAATATTCAAACTTTCAACAATTTTGTTTAGCACCTCGCAGATAAACAGGTTAAAAAAAACTATTTTAAAAATTCAGCCATGAGCTGTCTAAGGGCTAATGCAGTAATGATGTTCTAAAGAAATACTTCAAACAATTATATAGATCATTGATGAAACAGCAACCTCAAATAGTTTAACTTGACACTGAGCGGCTGTTGATTAAAATGGGAGCACTAACAATCATTCAGTAGGCACATATTTCATTCAGTAGCTAAAATTTAGTTTACCTGTATTCATTAAACATATGCCGTGCTTTGTGTTTTACATTTGCTAGGCATTAACCTTAGGACTGGAAGGAGAGGTATATTCCCCTCAGCTCATGTGGTGGATATGGAGTACGCAGACTTTGATCCATCAGCTCCAAAGGTAATTGATATTTTTTATTAAAGCTTTAAGTAAATATACTCAGTTTAGTTCTGATAGATGTTGTAAATATTTTATCTTAATATTTTAAATATATTCCATAACAAGAGAAAGTTGAAGTCATTTCTAGAAATATCTCTTGGCATTAGTCATGACTTATTACCTACTCAGGTTTAGCCATGAACTGAAGATTCATCATCAATTTAGAGAAATGTAGGCATACATTCATGTGATTTAAGAAATAACTGATATTCACAGTCTGATCAAGCATGAATTATGAGTTGTATTTACGAATTTCATTTAATCACCTTACAGCCAACTCACCTAAAATAAAGTTTGACTAGAATGTGTAAGATCACTATACTTAACATTTCATCCTTTGAAAAGTAATGGTTTAAAGCCATAATCTTACTTGGTCTGCAAAAGATAAGCATGATACAATACAGGTGGGAGAGGGGCTGTTACCCCAAGATACCAGGGGCTACGGAAGTGTTGCATTGGCAAGCACTGGAAGGAGAGAAATTAATCTTGGTTTTAACTGAATTTAATTTTACTGTGTATGCACAATGTAAAACTGTAAAAAAATTTTGCCTTTTTTGTTAAAGCCACAGTTTACCGGTAATCATTTACATTGGTGGTATGCATGATTATTTCTAAGTATTTTTAGAGTAGTTACATACTCATTAAAATAGCTAAATGTCAACTGTATTCACCAAACATAACTCTGTTAAAAGTAGAGGCTGAGTAATTTCAGACCATCATACACTTTTTGTAATAACAATACGCACCTAAAGCTATTTTACTGATAAAACCAACTACATTAAAATAACCTTAAGAAAAATTCTTATAAGATTCTACCCTTAGAATAATGCATTGATTCACATAACACTTCAATTTATTCAATGATTTGTGAAAATCACTTATATAAGAGTAGTGTTAATTAGCATGTTACCCCAAGAAATAATGTCTTATGTTTTAGGGTTACTTAGGGTTACATAGTGTCTTAAGTTATCCATTACAATTTCACTCATTATTCATTTCATATTGAAGATTGTCTTTCTATGAAATTGTTATTTGGATCAATAGCTTATAGTGACTTGTCTTTACCAAACATATTATCAGGCAAATCTCTTATACAATTTTTAGATTCGCCGAGAGAGGTATCTACTTGGATATCTCGGAAGTGTGGAAGCATTAGCTCATAAAGGCAATCGGGTTTTACGGCAGGCAGTGAATAAGATAGTTAGTAGTGGCTTGAATAAGAAGGGTGAGCAGACTGGAGAAGCAGCTTACCAACGAAGACCGCACTCTTGTATACTTGAGGTCTCTGATCAAGGCATTCGCATGGTGGACAAGAGTAAACCGAGAGTAAGTATCCATCTCACAAGGCACTAAGAAAGCCATTCCACCCAGGCATATCAATTTTAGTGCTTTATGTAGAGCAGAATCTTGATTTTTGTGGAGTCTGAATCCGCACTAAATTTCATTTTCACAAGTGCTTAAGTCACCTTGGCCGACACCTCTGCTGTATTCCTATAGACTTTTCATCTGAAGTCACATTTAAATTAGGTACCTACAAAATTAGACATAACAACTTTAAAAATACAGTTCTTCTCCCATAAAAAAGCATCAAATTGTCTTTATAAAGTGAAACAGTATTTTAGAGAACTCCAACAGAAACAAGTCAATCTGTGCACCTCATGAATAACCACTTTTTTCATAAGACCTAACAGTACTCTTTCTTATTTTATTTTGTGCCACAAACGTGCTCAACAGAATAGAATGCACTTTTAATGCTACCTAAAGAACAAAAAACAAATATACCATTTTTGTATTGCCTAGATTGAGGAAACCAACAAAAAATCCTAAAATAACAATGCATTCTACAACACAGATAAGTTTTTTCATCATTTTTATCACAAGTGCCATCTTTATAACCACAGTAATTTATCCAAAAGATAGTTTGATAAATGATGGTAGATCTCATCACTGTAGCATGTGAAGTTCATACATCAGGGTGGAGGAAAAGTTTCTTTCCCTGAGTTGCCTGCAGTTTCCCAGGAAGAACAGGTGCTCCAAAAAACCACATAGTTTGCTTGAAACTATGTGAGTAGTGTAGAGGCATAAATATGTGAGGGTATAAGCAGGACAGAGGGAGGCAAAAAGTGACATAATACTGCAAATGTCTTTCTTAATAATCCCTGAAGGGATTTCAATGTAACATGTCACACATAAAGGGGGGAAGGTCTGAAAAAGTTTCAGGAAAGAAATAGGGCATAGGAAGTATGTTGTCACAAGGACAGAAACTGAATTCTCCTTAATAAACATGATAGAAATCTAAGATAACATAAGTTACCCTCATTCTTTATGAAAGGGCTGATTGAAAACAGAAAATTCTGTTGGTATTATTGATTCACTTTTTAAAAACTGAAGTGGAGACCAACAGTATGATAGTTATACAGGGGGGTGAAACTGAGTCAAACGGTGACAAAGGAGTTAAAAAATACCAAATGTGTTGTTTCACTGGAATTTCTGCACCCATGCATTAATTTTCTCTCTCTAGCAAAGATTATCTTTCTGGATAAAGAATTTCCAGCATTGCATGATATGAAAAACCTTTAAAAGATGTGATTCAGTTGAATAATATCTTTGAGATGCAAAATGGAGTCCATTTTCTACATAATGTATGGGATATAGAACTAGGTAGACAACAGAATTCTGTATAGGGTGTACTTAGCAAGACCACTTGTCACTTGCAAAAACTAGAGGTCCAACTGGCCAATCAGGCCAATAGGCAAATGGGTTTGCCTTGTTCACTGCAATCACAGTGGAGGGATTAGTGTTCTTTCAAGAAGTGGTACCTATAGAGAATGAATAAAAATATGCTGGAATGAGCATACCAGAGGCAGGCAAAACTGGTGAAACAATCATCATCAGATTCTACAACACACTTGTTTAGTCATCCTGTCACTAGTGTTTTTGGCAATAACAATAATAAATCAAATCATAATAATTTCAAAGAATGGGTTTTGAATGCACAAAATTAAAATGATCTGCCTCAAGTCATGTGTAGCTTTAACATAAATGCAAGGAATTAGTTTCTTTGGCTTTATAAAATTATTCACAAGCAGTCAAGAGATTTTGATTGCTCTAATTAACGATGGAGTTGGCCAAGTGGAATGCTCAAAGGGATGAAATGAAGGAGGAGGAAGGAGGAAAGCATTGAGTACTATTAAAATTATGAAAAATGAAAAAAAAGAGTGGAATGAAATATGGAACAGGGTGCTTTTTACCATGAAGTTTCCTGAAGAAATGCACCAAACGGAAGCCAATGTATAAAAGTAATTAGTAACAAGGTGCCAAATTTTGGGAGTAAATCAAGAATATCTTATAAATGATAGAATAGTTTCATGTGGTCAAGTCTTTAGTCTCTTGATGTATCAAAAAAATATTCGGTCTTACTTCAAGCCTAGAAAAAACTGTCCATCAAGGTTGGAAAACTCGGTGGAATAATCAAGTTTCCATGTTGGAATCAGTTTAGTCCCAGCGAGGAAAAATAGGTGACTTCTATGAGGAAATCCATGAGCATCATTAACCGTCTCCCTGCTGAAGTATAAATGCCTCATCCTCCGCTCCATCCTAAACCACCCAAAACCAGCCGCTACCATTTAGGTCCCTTCTTCCTAACCTGCCCGAATCCAGCCGACCTGCCCTGCTACGTTCGGGGCAATCTTTTGAGCTTCATAGGCATCT
>LYUA01000353.1:618483-631062 GCA_002093875.1 Calopteryx splendens
GTATCATAATGGAATTCCACAAAGTCTCGGCCTCAACTGTATATCATATTCAGTAACTGATACCTTAAAATATCGACAGTGACAAGATCGTAAGACCTTTACATTGAAATATTATTTCAATATATTGTAATTTACACGGTACGTTGCGTAATCTATCGAAGGATGTGACTTGATCGTCGCTTCCAAGTAAAAATCAATTGAAAAAACAGAAATATACCAAGCCAAGACCACCGCCAGATATCCTTAGTAAACGGTTGAGAGCCTACTTTTTGGTGCTAAGCAATGAACTGTTTCGATATTATGAGCTGCTGTGAGATCAGGAGGTGAGGGTGGAGTTAAGGCCACCCCTCAAAGGAAAAAAGAGCATCAACTTCTCAAACCACACTCTCAAAATTCCTCGTTCCGACCGAGCTACTCCTCACGGATTAGTAGGCACCCAACTGCTTACCTAACAGACGAAGGCCAAAATTACAACACGATCATCCACGACTGTTTTTTTCATCAACAGTTTCTTCAGAAATCCTTTTCTGGTTTTGAGATCCGAGTTCTTCCTCATACGGCCCCAAGTTGTCAGAAAATAAAATCTCGAGCTATGAAGCGTGGCGAATCCTTTCTATTTTAAAAATGCGGTTCGGTCCGAACTGTTTTCGTTTATGTGATGCAGTTCTATACAAGCTGTAACCGAAATAGTCATTGCAGCATGGAGCGATTCACGTGACGTTATTCCTTAATGTTGGTTTCGGTACAATATCATGTTAATGCTTTTCTCAGTTGCCGTTGTCCCAAGTCATCCATTCCCACCCCCTCTGAACATATAGGTATGGTGCTTGGGAGGAGGTAGGTGTACTTGTGGAGGGACAAGTCGCGAGATATAGGGAGTACTCACAGGGAGGAAAAGGCAGGGATAGGAAACGAAGGCAGACGAAACAATATCAATGTTCCGAGTGGGGCAGGGTAGAAGTGGGTTCCGAGGATACCCAGGCTTCGAAAGGTCAAGTTGCCTTGCAGAGCAAAAGAGGAGTATGTGTGGTGTGTACAGACCGACTAAACGACCGTATAAGTAAACAGGGGTGTAGGCGTTGCTTATGAGAAATGGAAAATCCCAGAGGCAGGTCAGGTGGGACCCAACCAGACGAGGGTCACTCTGATAAGTTTCCCCCACTACTTGGTCGAGTCCAAGCAGACTGACAAGAGGGGAAGGGTAGTAGACATGGTAGGAATTAATTTCTCCCGGAGGAAAAGGGTGAGAAATAATTAAGGCAGTGGGTACAGAAAATATTGGAACTCTTAAGAAAAGGGAAGTGAAATCAATATGTTTAAACTCCTTACCCGTCTTAGTTGCATTCCAATATGAGGAAAAATGCGGATTTATGTAAAAGGGGTTTTTTGAGGAGAGGAATAAGGGAACGTGTATTTAGGGCGCGGGATTTTAGGATGAAGGTTTGTTGATGTAGAAGAGGGTGGGAGGGGTCAAAATTAAGAAGTGTGCATGTAGAGGGGAAGCAAGAGACAGGAGTCTGTAACGGTAGGACAGAACCGGATTACGGAAGGTTTGCGGGAGAAAACCCCAGCGCTGGGGAACAGGGAGCCATGGGAAACAATAACTAAAGGTGAAGAAAAGTGTTTATGTGGAGGGGTCTAATCACGACCCTTTCTCTGAGGTTGTGGTTTTTTTGTTTCTAAGATGCGGAAAATCGGAAGGTTCATGGGGGGACCGAGTCAAGATTACCAAGGTATGCTTCGAAATGGAATGATGAACACTTCTGTATTAGGATTGGGATATTTGTTTGAGTGCGCATATCTCTTCTCAGTAAACAGTCTGTACCGTACCGTTTTTATTACTCGCGAACCGCAACCTAACCGATTAACAACCCTTCTTTGATCACTAATGTTCGGGGGAAATTTGGTTTACTCGTGGGTTTATAGCTCTAGGTATCCGCCGGATTAGAACTCGGGACCCACGGACGGAGCAGGTCACCGCTCTCCCATTGAATGCACCCACTAGGCTACCACTCCACCCTCAGGTGTGTGGTGACATATATTATGGCCAATCGCCGTCTTGCAGCACAGACCTTGAGGAATGCCGTTATCGGATATCACAGCAGAGAAGACCGGGCATGGAGGATACAGCAGAAGAGCCTTTCTCTTCTCTCCAGGAGATGCCTTAGCGCAGGTAAATTTGGGAACGAAGTCATGAATACTAACGGTACTTCCAGGAAAGCGAACCGCTTGAAACCAAAGCATGGGAGGCATTGCAGGAAATTGTAGCAATGAGGGGAGATAAAATTTATGTTGCACAGGGAGCGCCAGGAATAATCGACTACGTCCTTGTAAAAATGATTTCCCTCTCAAACACAAGGCAACGTAAATATAATTTAAGTCAAATATTTATTCGCTTCCAATTTTTGCATGAGACCACTCGGTTGACGACAATAGACAAAATTATTGCTTCAATCAGCTGATCAAGAATTTTCACGAATTTTCGAGGCCCAAGAAAAGACTAATGCACGACGTCAAGGCGTCATATGCCATTCAGAAAATTTTATTGAATTATAATCCAAGCTTTAAAGCCACTACGGGCCACAAAAAAATTAAAATGACCAAAAACGTAGTGGGTCTCAACCTTATTGTGCTGTAGGTCGCATGTGGGGTTATTTATTATGAATCGATCAGGGGAACCAATACTTGGGCGTAACTTGCATTAAATGTAGGAAAATATTTATAACATCTTCAAACTTAAGTTTAATTATATTATGACGAATTTCCATTGTCATTTTACTTGGATCTCAATGTATTTTCAACATAAAACTGTACTGACAGAGACTATTATATAGTCTATAGTCTATTATAAACTGTACCAAATAATCTTATCCAACATTTTATCGCATTACATTTCCTTTTGGCCTCCCTAAGGTTGAAAAAAAGTCTCAATGTTTTTTGCCTTTCCACATGTTTCTACACGGAAATTCAGAAACAGAAGGTCGGAAACTAAACCAGGAAAATACAATGTTTTGCAAACGGAAGAAAATATTTTATCCCCTACATTCAGCTTTTTTCCTCCCAACAAATTAAAGTACACACCTAATTAAATGGAAATGATGAAGAAAAAAATGACATTGTTTCGTGATAATTCTGATTTTTCAATTGGATTATTCCATCACTTTGGAAATAAACAACGCAATGATCAAAGACACTAGAAATAGTATTACGAATGGATAAATATAAATTGCGCAATATGAGAGATTATCTTAATTAGCAATTTCCCTGTGGATTAATTGAAGACCGATTTCACTGCCCATATCTTACACTAAATGAAATTCAATGTGATGGAAGCGGCGTAATCTTAGGGTATGTAAAATATATAGTTGATTTTTAAGTTTGCATTCAAAGTGGGTAAAGGTGGAAAGGTGGAGGCATATGGGAACGGTTTGAAGGATCGGATTGGGATTTCCCATGAGCTGAAACGTGCTGTGTTTAATGTGCGATCAGGGAAGTATAGTTCAGCATAACCGCATCCCATACAGAAAAGTTACATTAAAGTTCACAATACTTAGAAGAGGCCATTTCGAAGAAACTACCGCATCTGTTTCAATGGTTTTATCCAACTATTGCAGTAAAGACAGGCGGAAATCCTAACACCGCTAGTTTTTCCACGAATAATGCGATTGGATAGTGGGCCAAAATTTAGATTCTATGCAATATTAAAATTCCATTACTGGATTACAATATTTTGCGAGTACGTCACTAGCTAAAAAGAGACGAGCACAATGTATATGGACATAGGGCTAACAAAATATACTAATTCTAAATTTCTGAGTAACGATACTCTCGTCGACAGTCAGTTTACGGAAAGAGTATATTATATATGTTATATATCGCCAATCTTAGAATACACAGTAACTGGAGGAACGTGAGTCAACAAATAACCATGATCAAATAAAAATTGGTGATTAGAAATTTAGGGTACAAGGTTAGAGAGATTTGAGGCACCCCAACCGTTTTCTTTTTATGAATAAAATGTGTAATATTTTCATGGTAGGTAATAATCAACAGCATTCCAAACGATATATCTTCTAATCTCGGTTGTCACAAATTGCAGTGAAAATCCACACACACAGCCCTCACGGACGGAAGGAAGAAAATATTTAGCTGGGATATCATTCTCTGTGCCTACCTCAAGAAACTCGAGGTTCTTCAGTAAACGCGAGGCAAAAAAGTTTAAATATTACACAACGAGGCCGTTTCTGCCATCTATCGACGAAAGTTGCACCGTGATGACAGAGCTATTTTTCAAGGTTACAAATCGCGAAATATGAAATGGTTCACCGAGGGTCCGTGATCGAAACGCTTGCTCTCCTTCATGTACTCCATCCGCAATGAAGCAAAACCTTTCACTCCATTAGAAGTACATACTTAAACCTTGTGTAATGGTTAATGTAAGCGCTCATTTCCAGAAGTGAACTTAGGATATGTCAGTAATTAAGTTACACAGTCGTGCTAAATGCAAAAAACACGAGACAATTTGATGAATCAACAAACCACAGTGGCGGTAGTGGGATACAAGCCTATTGTCAATATTTACACCTCCAATGAGAATGGCAACAAGATTACATAAGGCGGTGGCCAGAATTTCACCGGCATTGATTAGGTTCAACAGGAACATCTTTCAAAGAAGTTCAGTATGCATAATAGTGATTTGGGTCTACATTACAAAATACCCTGCAAGCCGCCGCAAGGGCGTGTGGCAGGGGGATATTCGAAGGAGTAGTAAGTGTTCGAACGATTATGACGAAAGTGTTGAATTCTTTTATGATTACGATGAAGTCTAAACCATTATCACAGACTTTAATACTGTATTAACGCCGAATATCAGTTTCATTCACATAATAAGAGCATCACCAACGCCGTGTATACGAGAATGAAAGTAAAACAATAGTTCACCATTTATTGAACGAAGACTTTAAAGAAATACCCAAGACATTTTAAATAATAAATTCAAAATGTGGCATCAGTAGCGCTCACACTCACTAAAATGCCAGTAATTACTATTAATATGATGTAGTAATGGCTGCGTATTTTATGAACAGAAAAGGAATTTACTTTCCCTCAGGGAAAACACTTACCTGGTCATTTCATCTCCAAGAACGTCCACAACTGGTCCAGCTATGAGAAAACAAAATTCTATAATATACCGAAAAAAACAAACTATGAAATCTAATTGCAACGAAGAATCAACGAACACGATTGAACTTTATAAGATTAATGAATAAAGAACTCCGAGATATAAACTCATTACACAAAAACTAACCGAAATGGGAGACTCAATTGTCACGACAAAATTCAGTTTCCTATAAAAATAAATGTAATTCCATTTCACCATACCTTTGATTTTCATCGTGAATTTCTTTGGCTCTTTACAAGACTTCCAGAATAAAAACGAATAGAAAATATTTAATTATGCAAATATAACCAACTAAAACACCAATGTTAACTTCGTAATATCAACCACCTCAACTGGCTAGCTGCAATAACCGACTGCCGATTAACACGTATCTTGCTCACAATTGATTCGTTCTTCTAATGATGTGATCGACTCAGTCGATTTCGACGCTATTCGCTGTTCACTTGTTGTTTTCGCTTGGAGAAGAAATTTTGAAAATAAAAGGATAAACGAAGAAAAGTAAAATACTCTGAAAATTATGCAATGAAGAGCTATTCTATTTCCGTAAGACTATGTGTGAAGATTTCCTTGCAAATATTACTTCTTTTCACTGGTTTACCATATTCCAGTCGCATCCTACATAATAAATGTTTAGAACAAAACTGAGAACACAATTTCAGACGAACTATATACCGCCTGGTACATTTACCAATATATTATAAAATTTACCCTAAAATTCTGATTGGCAAATGGTTAATTAATGTCTTCACGTTTTATTAAATGAAAGCCCTGTAATCCCTTTAAAGTGGAAAATATATGGGTCAACAGAAAGGGACCATATTCCAGTACAATAATTTCAGTGGTCCAGTAATATGTCAAATTAGCTAAACCTGCATTGTGCAAAATGTCATTTTTGCACAGGCACTACACCACTCAGCTCAGCTACTTTAACATAAAACTGACAAACCAATGCATGCCCTCCTTATGTATTTAGTTATTAATTAAAGTTAAAAAAATTACGGTTAACATAGAAAATTCCTTGTAATGTGTTGATTTCATTCAACAAATATTTTTTAGGGTATTATTAAAAAGGCATGAACAATTTGTGAGACTAATTTGATGGTGAAATATTTGTGCAAAGAATGAGAAATAACCTATACTCGGTACTTCAAGCAAAATAATTTTTGAGGAATGTTTCAGAATCCTTTTACCAGTGAAGTGATGGATCATGGGTGATAAAGAATGGACAATGGAAAAAAGTTTTTGTGAAGAGTAATGGTGAGAGCTAGTGTGTGGCTGGTAAAATAGATGTAGAACAATGGCATAGCCAGGGGGGTCCTAATCTATTTACTACTGCTACCCTTTCACAAGAATAATTAACTGGTTGATGCGCTATTGATAATTTCACGAAAGGTGTAATTTTCATTTTTGCTAAGAAAAATGCAAACAAAAAGGATTTGCAAAAAAAACATTGATAAAGCCAATTATAAAACTCTCAATAAAGTTATTAGATGGGATAAGTAAGACATCACATAAGGTTAGCAACGATGAGTTAGCATTAGGAGCCCCTCACTATTCCATAAAATAGCATATACACTATGACACCGAAATTCAATTCAGGCGATTTTTTTTTAATTTGTCTAAACTGAACTGTCTAAGTCATGGGCTATTGGTAAAGTGCACCTTTCCTCAAAGTATTGGAAACTATCTTTACCACCTTTTACATTTTTTCTATGTCCATAAGATAGCTCCATAGAAAAATTTTCGTGAGGGAGACTTTCATCTAAGTAGTATTTAGGCATCATTATGCTTAGTACATAATAACTGACATCAATGAAGTTCAGACATTTTAAACATGTACTGTAAGGATGATGATAATTCTCATCATTTCATCCCATGTTCTCCAGACATCTTGAACATTTTCATCATTGAGACTTGCCACACCATAAGGGTATGAGGGATTTAAACACTCCAGTATGCAATGCTTAAACAGAAGTTGAGTCTCTAGTCACAAGAGTGAACCTAAATTTAAACCTCAAGTTACTAAATCCACATTTATGCGATCTTTAGGTAGCACTTCGGTTAATGCCTATAAAACTATCATTATTGGATTGATATGTACTGTTATGAATTTTTTAATTGTTTACCATTTTTTTCAGGTGATGAAACGAAATTAGCCTCAAACAATAATCCTAAGTTGAAGATTTAGAACAAAATGTAATCGTTCACCGCTAAATCTGCTGGATAAATCAGCATGAATTAAGTGCCTGTTTTCACCATTTCCAAACACTTAACTCCAAATGTTCATTTTTAATTACTATATAAGTGCTCATTTTGCATACTGAATGCCTAAATGGTGGAAACTACTCCTTAAAAAAATATGAAGAAATGATTACACAATTCAATTACAAACTATTTCAACTTGCAAGCCTGGAATCAACAAATCAATTATGTACACATTTGATGGTTTCACACCTTACATCAAACAAAAAATTTAAGATGCATCAGCTAATGTCTTCCACTTTCTTGCCAAATAGTTATTAAACATTTCCAGCCATTTCCTTCCTACAACTTTGTTTCGTTCATTCAAGCTATGTCGAAAACCACATATTCTAAAAAAAGCTTCATAAAAGTTCAGGATATCTTTCTAAACGCATGATTAATTATAGTGTCTCCGCAATTAAGGGTTTAGAAACCTGTGATTGTGAGACAAAATGGAATTATAAAACATCCAAGAGCTAGTACTAGGGATTATGAAAATAAATACTGATGCATACTTCATTCAATAAACTTAAGAATGTATTATCACAACAACAATAAAAAATCTAATGTACATATTTATGCAACATAATTCTCCTTTCCTGTAGAGAATCTATTATCAGACAGAAGAGTTGTTTCAGACTGAATTTGGTATTTTAGCAAGATTATTTTCATGCTAATTTTACATTTTGTACCCTTCTCCTGCAGTCCATTTGAAGAATTAATGAGAGAGTAGATGCAGGGTACATATAGTGGCTGCCGGAGTAACACCCACCATCCCTGTGACAAAAGAGTGTAGTTTAACGGTGAGGATATTCATGTCTTGGTGATATGCAACAGCAAATTCTCCATCTGCAAGATAATTTTGTCTGAGGTAAGGGAAATTAGTCTTGGCCACTGATATTTTGTACAGGTAACACTGAAGATAGAGCAATACTCCAGGTGATACCTCCACAGCCAACATCAATCTTGTAATCAATGCTCACAAGTTAATTTGTAGCAAGAAAGGAGCAGTGCCTAGATTTTCAACCACATAATTGTCAAAACACTTTACTATTAAACAGTATTGTACAAAGCAGTCCCACACAACCGGGACCCGCCCGGCGTGCAAGTGGGCAGCCGCAGAGGGAGTGTCCTTCCCCCCAAAGTAGCAGCATTGGATGACTCATCCCCAGATGATGCCGGTGATCGCCCAAGGCTTGACTTTCTGGGGGGCACGGCTGGAGGAGGAACTTTACGGCCTTGTTCCCCTTCTGAGAGCACTCTCCGGCGAGGTGGGGGAGGGGAGGGGCGGGGGAGCTCTTCGTGTAAAGGCGGTACCAGCCGCCTCCGACCCACTTCAAACCTATCCACCAAGGAACGCACCGAAAGGTCCTCGGGGGGGCATGATGCCTCTGGGGATGAAGGCAAACTGCGAACCCTCTCATTATTTGTTGAGGTCCCTCGGGGAAGATCGCCCTGCCGAGCCTCAAATTCCTTCCTCAAGCTCCTAACCATCCCAGCCTCTGAACGCTCATTACCCCCTCGGGTTGCATCCGAGGGGGGACGAGGGCATGGCTCATGTGTTGTTGAAGTGTGTCGGGAGAGGGAACTTGGAGGAGGATTACGATGGGGTGAACGAGGTGGATCCGTGATACGCCGAGGGTTCCTGGCCAGCAGGAGTGCCTGCAGGGCCAGGTGTGTGCAGCCACCCCGTGGGTTGCTGAAGGGAGATGGCGCGGGGGATGAAGATTCGCTTGAAGTTGACTGTTCACCCCCACTTCCCGTCGCGCCCTCCCCACCGGTGTCAGGGGGTGGAGGGGGTGCCAGCCTAGAGTCAACCTCAGGTCGTACCCTCTTCGCCCCCGCAGGGGCCTCACTTGATGTCCAAACACTGCCATTTGTGGGACCACCAACCTCCTCCAACCTCTGTTTGGTGCGCTTCACAGTCCCTGGATGCCATGGAATGGCCTCCCTATCATATGAAAACGATGACCTAAGAACATTCTCCTCACCTTTGCGATTCTGAGTCCGAATGTCACAAGAACCCCAGGAACCATTTCTAGAGGGTGGAATGGGTCCTCGAACCCACCTCGCATCCCCAGAACCCCACGAACTCTGCCTAGATGGTGTCTCACCATGGGCTTCACCCTGGAAACCTAAGACTACGGCACTATCGAAAGAACTCCATGAACCCTGCCTAGAAGGGCAGTCTCCACCTATATTTATAACTTGAGCCTCAGAACGACTCTGCTTCCGCTCTTCCCTATCAAAGACTTGGTCCAGCCGAGCAGAAAAAGGATCATCTCGCCGAGGTGGTGTACTAGACTCACTTCTACAAGACCAAGAAACGTCACTGCGCGGGATGATCTCACTAGGTAATGATCTTGAACCTTCCAGTTCTCCAGAACTCTCCTTCCTGAGGGGTGAGGGACGAGGGCCTCGTGAACTTGGCTGAGTCTCGCTCACTGGTTGTTGTTGTTGTTGGTCTTCCCAATCTCGACACCCTAATCCCCCCCCATCATTATTGCCCTCTTCTGGTGAGAGGGGAGGTTCAGGAACTGGCATTTTGGGGCAGCCCTCACGCTCCCTTGCAGCTCTCCGGACAGCAGCCACCACTGCATGCTTCCTTGCCTCCAACTCTGTGACTCTTCTCCGAACAGAGGCAACGCCCTCTGGAGGGTGTGGGGTTGAAGGCTGGGAAGAACAGGGCAGGTGCACCACTTTGTTCTGGGAAACACTATACGCTTGTCCATTGCTGCAAGGCATACGGACATTCAAATTGAGCCGGGAGTCATCTCGGCATTCCCGACGGACAGAGGATGAGCTGCTGGAAGTGCTCAGTCGCTCAAGTGAGGCAGTCATAGGGACTGGAAAGAAAATGGATAAAAATTAAGTTTTTTTCTGTCCAAGGACTAAAAGTTGAATATGTATTAAAATTAAGTAAGTGATGTATTTTATATGAAGAAGAGACATTTCATGTGATGCTGACATTGAAGAGTGTTACACTTAATAAGATTAGCCTCATGCCTTTTACATGTCTAATAACATCTTGCATGTTGCAAGTTATGAGAGACTGCATCACAAAGTAAATTTTCATTATATAATGAACAGACTGGTGTGAAAATCCCCATATCTGAGCAGCACCATATGATCAGAAGAAAAATTCCAGTAAAGTAAACCATATCAAAGAAGGAAATGCTTTTTGACAAAGTATGCAGTCACCATCTACTACGTCACTTACCACCACACTATTTTCCTTTCCCCTTCTTTATCTCACTTTTACCAGCAGCTAATACACTTACCCTAATCTTCAATATGAATCATTAAGTGTGAATTCCCATTGTCCCAATTTTAGAGTAATACTTGAAAGCTCACCCCCACTTTCACCCTCATATATACTGACCACTAAAGAGGTTGATCAATGCCTGGGGTCAAGTTAATTTTTTTCATTTTGGAATGGAGATTTGATTATATTTTAAGCAGGAACAGGGAAGGAACAGAGGCAACGCCCTGTTCATTCCCAAACGCCCACAAGTAGGACCTGAGACAGGGCAAACCTGGATTATGGCACCCCACCCTTCCATGGCAACCCCTAAAAAAATTGTGTGTTGTTTTGGGAACTATCATCAGCACCAAGAAACATTCAGTATGAAAAAATTATTTTTCCATTTTGGCACCCACCCCTAGGTGGTGCTCAGGCCACATGATCCCCAAGTGTAGCACTTGGAATGCTAGCACTATATGAAATTTTGATATCTTATGAATACAATGTGGAGAAAAACTATACAATCAGATATATCATTGTGCACCTCACCAGTTTATGCTCAAATTACAATTTCCTATCTCAGTAAGATTTTTAACAAACCCAGTTTATTAAATATTACTAAAATAAGCAATTATTAAAATGCCACATATCAGAAAGTAATCAAATGATTGTATGTAATCTATGAGAGTCCTTACAATCAGCCAACATTTCTGCTGAAGCATAAGGAAAAATAACTTAAAGAAGTATACATTCATTCAACATAAAATCAATCTTTTCAAACATGAAATATGCTCTATACTACAGAAAAAGCTGTTAAATTTGATCAAGTGTGCCCAAAAACAGTGAACACTCATTTATTTGGTATCACCCACAAAAGAAACAAATTCCAAAATCATTCGAATTACCTTCAACATCCTGCCTCCTTCCACCCATGGAGGAGATGCGGTCTTCATCAGATGCTCTCCTTGACCCAAGGTCAGGAACAGATGACACAGATGTAGGTCCATCATCTGGGGACCATGATCGAGGGCGACCACGGTTACCAGTAGAGGGACGCCGGTGGACAAAGGAATCCTCTGCTGGGACTCCTGATCTGCCACGTTTTCCATTGCTCGGAGAGCAACCAACAGGGATCTCCTCTGGAGGTATGGCAGGCAAGGAATCCGTGGTTGAGCTTTCCTCTGATGTTACACGCCTTGTACCACTGCCTCCTCCTCCATCAACCATTGTGATAGAACTAGGAGACTTTAGGTTTGTTTCTGACTTAGAACGCTGCAACTTCTCTCGGTTTTTCATTGCATCCAGGATGCCCTGTAAAAAAAATTATAAATGATATTATCCTCAAAAATTCAGAAAATATTACAATTTTTACTGCATCATTTCCTCCAATGTATTTTACATGCATGGTAGTTGGATCAATAATAGTGATCAATGATGATAAAGTGAAACTGGAGGTGTATGACTTAAAAGTATGATATAATAAACTAATGATAAAATGAATAACAGGGATGTAAACCTAAAAAATTAATGTAAACATTTTTGGAATAAAATTTTGGATTAAAAAAATACCAAACGTAAAAAGATGGCCAGTAATATTCAATGTCATTAATAACTGGTAGCCTAGTAGGTTTATACATAATGTTTAATTACATAAGACTAATGGGGGTTCAGTATGAATCTAACCTAAGGTTTATCATTGCATTATTTCAGCTACTACTTTAATTTGCAGGGTGACTTCCAGTGGATAGAGTGAATACTGTTTTACTTGAGGATGTTTGATAAAACTGATGATGATATAGTGTAATGCCTAGATGCACATATTCTTTTTTTAAGAAAAATCATCAATCACAGTAATCAACCTGAAGATCGGTTTGGTAGGTGAGGGTAGAGCTCACCCAGCACTAAGCCCGAC
>LYUA01000353.1:784991-798110 GCA_002093875.1 Calopteryx splendens
AACCGTTAGAAGGATATATTTATGTAATGTAGACATTTTGTTCAATAAAAATATTCGACAGAATGTACCTTGAATGGTCACGTCACAATCAGCAGATGTAATACTTTGGTTATAAAGAATTTTTTTATAATGAAGTTTCGTAGTTAATATCCTTATTTTAAAAACTGTTACTGATCATTTTTTATGCATATTTTTAGAAAACACAGCCAGGCCAATGATTTAAAATACGTATGCATGCAAGTTTATTGCATCTTAATTGCTTAACCAGGATTGCTAATTTTTGACTCTCAATTAATGAATTTGTTATTGATAATAGATTTACAGCTTAAATATTACTGCTACCATAATTTAAATTTAGTGTTAATTTCATTTGTAGTGGTCAATATGGCTTTTAGGCAAGTTCTGCATGGTTGAAGAGACAGGTTTAAGCTGAGGCAAGAGGCATCCTTCCCCCAAGATGGGGGAAGGATGAGGAGGAATAAGGCGAGACACTCCTGGATCTATCAAAATAATGGCTTGTTAAATCCAGGAGTTCTAAAATAAACCTGGAAAAACAGAATTTTATGGGAATTTCCTTGTGAGCTTTTCTAGGAACCCTGGCATAAGTAGAAAATATGCACACATGATCATATTTAGGTTCCTTTTGTGTGTAAGAATTGTATCGACCTGAATTATCATGAAATGTATTTGTACTCTAAACTCAGTTACATCTAATACCATGAAACTGAGTTGTATTATAAGCTATGAAAAATTTCCATTAAAAAAATCAATTGCCATTTGAGTATGAATTGACAAAAAGCAGGGGCATAGCTAGAGTTAGTGCTGTCTGAGCCTATTGCCGCCCACCACAGATTTTTGTTTTTACTACTCAACTCCTTGAAAATGAATCTACTGGGGTTCTTATGGTTCCAAGGAGAAAAAGTTACCACTTACCAATGGTGAAAATTGGAAGCTCTTTAAAATCGTCTTTTCAGATGAGCTGGAAACATTTGCAATGGTGCTTACCCACCAGTCGGCAACAAATGACCATTTAAGAGGTAGGGAAGACAGGAAAAACCTATAGTGCTTCATCTCTCCTAAGTATTTCCTCCTAGTTTTGTGTGTTCGTAACCCACTAGAAAATGAGAAAGAAATTCATATATTTTATTGGCAGTTACAATTTGTATTAAATGACTACGGATGGAAAATTTATGAACAAGAATAACATCTTATGTTAATTAGAAAAGAAGGGCAATTGTCATAATTATTCTAAGGCTGCCTAAGAACATAGCTGAATTCCATTAACTTAAAAATAATTTTGAGTATTAGGATTAAATATTTGCAGAAGCATCATGTATTGCTCTTTTAATATATTTAATAGTAGTTTTCATAATATTCCTCCATGGCCTTTGGTTAGTCTTATTTATTTATGTAGGATTTTTTAATACAACTATTCCAAATATCACCATTATTTATTTATATAATAAATAAATAATGGTGATGTTCGGAATAGTTGTATTAAATGGCTGTAAAATAAGCAGAGAACAATAATTTGTAGAGAAGCAGACCACATTTTGTGCTGTCAGGTGAAGAACGCTAGTAACTCATATTCTTCGGTGTGATTTGATGTGAGAGCACAAATATTAAGAAAAGAGCATTGTAACAAATATGTTTATAATAGTGTGAAAACTGTGTTACTATTTTTATTGAATATATATAGGTATATGAAGGATTACTTATTCCAGATTTAGGCTAGTTGTATCAAGGTCAAAGTACTTGCATGTAGTTTATTGCCAAATTAATCAGAACATTGCAAGGAGCTTGCATCTGATATTATCTTTTAATTTGTCTAAGAGGCAAATAGAATATTTTTAGTGATGAAATGACCTCTTGTGAATAATCAGACTTGCTTTCTCCATTCCACAGTCCTGTGATGCTTAAGGGTCTGTGGGGGGGGGGGATTATGAGTGTCATCTACTTTCCTCTTCTCAGATTATTTGCTGTGACCACTTACGGAGACCTCCACGGGATCTGTTCACCCTATCTTTAGGATAGATGCCTTGATTTCATATAGCTCATTCATAGTATTGTGTGCATCTGGTTTCCTCTCTAGTCCTCTGTCCAACAAAACAAGGTAGTGCTAGAAAGAAATTTATAATGCTTCTGTCGAAAATCAGTGCTTATCAGGGAAATCATTTTTACTTCTATAATTTCTTAGTTTTTCATGATAATCATTCAGGTCAAGAGTTGTATTCATGGTTACCATTAGTCATTCGTTATCATAACTTCAGCAATAACTGATACTGTCATTAATTTTTTCTCTTCCCTTCTTAAAAAATATTTGACTCTTCTACACTTGAAGGCAAATAGTTATCTTTACAGACTAGAGAGAGGCCTCACTTCCACACCTCTTCTTTTGCCTAGATCCATCCTCCCGCCAAGGTTTGCTACCAATTGCCCCATCGCCCACTTTGGAGTTGTCTCCCCTCCCCAGTATACTCTTTTCCTCCAATACTCCTTCTATAAACCCTCGACCCCAAACACCCTCAACCTCCAAGACACCCTCTTCCTCCCCACACCAAAACGCAGACCTATGAAACCAGCATTACAAAATCTCAACTGGCAAGTGAATTTTTGAAATTAGTACTGCCAGACTGAGTAAGGGTGGTATTTTTTTTTGTCCGGGACCATAACCACTTGGGGTGAAAGGAAAAATAGTCTTAAAAGACAAGTAAACTTGATTTTTCCTCAACATTTATTATACACTATGTGTAGAATAAAATTCTTCCCCCTCTCTACTTCAATGCACATAAGTTGACTGAAAATATTTTGGAAATTCTTTTCTAAGAAAACTATGTCCTGCTCTTTTTTCTCATTGGTATACACTTGAATCATTTTTAAATACATAAACATGCACCCTATATGCATTAAGCTAATACTTGATTGAACTAGAATCATAATATTATGAAATAATACAAGTTACATAGGATGTGCTTTGCCCCCCTTTTCATGAATTTATTATGCAAGTCACTTCCGGAATTCTTACTCATAATGTTTGTAGTTAGAATTAAGTATTTCCTTTTTAATAATTGTTAATAGGTTAACTTGCAGCATCATACCCAAATACTAGTGTATAAAATAGTATTTGTTATTCACAACTTTTACCATCAAATTCACTTAGTAATGGAGTCATGAAATCCAGGTATTGTTGCTTCTCAAACACGATTACAGCTCTTTAAACAAGCAGACTGATCAATGCTTAATTTCCTTCTTTGGATCTGTTTTTTCATTAGTTGGTGTGCCAGATGCTCCCATGCCGCAAGGATTTGATGTTAGCCCTAGCTCTTGGCCAGGATGGTATAGAAAGCATTGTGATCCGTCATCTGTCTTCATTTCTTGTTGACCTCAAGTGCAACACGCAAGCTGTGTACAAACTCTATGAAGATAATGGTTTGGAATTGGATACTAAGGCTTGAAGTTTTCCTTGAAGAAAAATTGTTGGAAGTTAATATTAGCTTTAGAATGCACAAAATTACTCACTCAGTACCTGAAGCTCAAATTTCAATAAAGTGCATGATGAAGAGTGTTAAAGAAATAATATATTGGGGAAGAATCTCATTATAAATGAATGAATTATTTTGCATGGAAATTTATTCTTATGTTGTTAATGAATTGGTGCTTCTTTCAAATACTGCGTGGTGCTCAGTAGTCATAGCGTGACTGACTTACTGTGACTGTTTTTGTTCTCTGTGACAATTTTATGTTATAATTAATTAGTTTACGTAAAAAAATATTTACAAACCTTTTCTATTTTGTTGGTGTAAATGAAGATTTTCATCTAAGTCGCAAGTATTAGGAAATATGAAAATATCTCTCCTCAAGGTGACACAATCTAATGCAAACTAACCCCCAAACAGCTTTATGTTCTGTTCTGTGTTACTATGTGATGGGAGACTTTAATCCTATAATTTTATGAAGAAAGTGAATCTTGTTTGTTTGTTTAGGATTGACTATGTAATTATAGGAGGTTTTTTTCCATTGTGGATGTAGGTATCAGCTTAAAGAATAATGTCAATGTTGGTATAAAAGTATTTTTCAAATTAGTGGGGCAGGGAAATAATTGATTTAGCTTACTAGTACATAGTGTTACTATGTCGATCCAGTTGCTGGGGTGATTGTTTGACTTTTTAATATTGTTCTGCACAATGGTTGATTCTACACTGCTTGCACTCGGCTCTATGAAAATCAGGATTTTCTATTCAAAGTCACTAATGAATGAAGAGTTGTAGTTTACCCACTTACAAATTTTCATATTTACTGGATGCGCTAATTATTTTGGTTGAATAGGTAGGTAAGAAAATCAATCACTTATTTCCATCAGTTGTGCTATGATAAGGCACATATTCTCCCCCTCTCCATATGTCTTCCCCCACTTCAGCAACTGGACAAGCCTGGCATAGATAACATGTTCATGGCCTTACAAGTGCCCATTTAAAAAAAAAGCCATTGAAGGTGCTAATGAAATCTACAGAAAAATACAATAATTTCTGTAAGTACAGGGTAATCTTTAATTACCATAGTTCATGTGATAAAACATCTTCATTGTGCCTGGTGATACTTGATATTGGTAACTGATAGGATGAGCATGCATGACAAATAGCATAAAGGCTCTCAACATACTGATTCAAGTGTTTTTCAAGTGGAAGAGAATGAATTAAATTCATTTAGTAAGAAAGGCAGGGAAAATAAGAGACAGTGAAACTAATTACAGAGACAAGGTTCAAACTTATAGAATCATTTTGTAAATGAAATTTTGGCTGTCATGCACTGTCGTAGCTGGGGTGATATGGTTTGGGGGGGTGGAAAATTTGATGTGCAGCATCGAACAAAATCTTGTCATCGACAAAACAAAATCGTTATCAACAGTATGCTAGAACTATACCCAGTTAATTTGGTCATCGATCGTAAGATTATTTAGATACAACTCTTCTCTCAATTCTACCCACAAACTTCTATATGGGTACATAAATATTTATTCAACTTTTATCATTTCTCTTTCATGCATCTCATCTGGGATTTTCTTTTATTAAATAAACTAAAAAAAACAGCATTCCAAATGTGTTACACGAAATATGATTTTCAGTGCAAGCGGCATGAAATGAAACACTATATGATCAATATAGATATTTTATAAAATGCTAACTATCTTAATAAGTATGTAATACAAACAAAAAATATAAATATATTTTACCTGCTACTGCTTTTGATGAAATTATGATTCATTGATACAATTTTCCAGTTGTATGTAATGACTACTACTTTCACATATTCCTTCTTGGCAATGATGTTAATGCCATCCTAATTTAAATCTTTTCATTTAATCTTATATTAAAATTGTATTTTGTTTCATAATATCCACAAATTGTATGATACCTAAATATGACACAAATAGAACATTTAAACAGTAATTATTTGAGAATAGAGATTGTTACTGCTTACTTAGCACGTGTTTTTCATTTCAAGTGAACATGGGAGCTTTTTATGGTAGTTATTTCATTTGACAGCTGTAAACTCAAAGGCATTCCTTTTTAAGTATTTAATTATTAAGAAGAATAATTTAATGTGCTCTTATAGATCCCATTATTTTATTTCAAGATAGGTAGAATACAGCTCTGAGATGTGGAATTGAGGGACATAATTAGCCTTTGGGAGGTCAGCAACAACACCATCTCTGCATATCAAATCAGTGCTCTTAAAGTTTGTCCTTGTGGAAGTTTTCATTTGTTAAAAGTTAAAATCATGGCTTGAAAAGATGGAAAAGTTGGGGGAAATTCATTTAAAATTGAGAAGTGTAACAATTGTATCCAAGTATTTTTTTCAATTTTTTAGGCTTGCTGGAGGGTTGAATATTTTTATAACATATGTTATAATTTAAGGAAGTGAGTTCTTTTCATTTTTTAATGAGATTTTTTCTGTTTACATGCCAGGACAGGTGTGCAATTACAACTGTGACTTGATGTCCAGTCAATGATTGTTGAAATATAGTCCCTTGAATTTTTGGAAAGTTTTTACATTAATGGAAATCTAAGGAAATATAGGGGTAATAATAATGACCTGCCAACATTTTATAAACAGTGTGTGACATAAGGAAAAAAATAGAAGCAGTTTACTGAGGTAGGGTTTTATAGATGGTACAGAGATACTCATGTGTTGAAACTGGGTTTGGGTACAAAATTGTTGTGAATTATCATTGCTACTCTTTGCAGTTCTTCAAGCCTAAGAAAATGTCATAAAATTGCCATTTGCTGCTTACTAATAGAATGTGAGGAATAATTTGCCATCTATAATTATGTTGGCTGAGTTATGCCATTTAATATTAGCAGTGTATCAACCTATTTCAGTCAATTCTAATTCCAGCAATAATTTGGCTCATATTAAAAAAAAACAAATTTCAAGTAAATCATAGATCACAGAATAAATTATTATGCTCACAAAATGTGTGGCCTTCACACAGTGGTGGAGACTGGGAAGTAACTTTACTTGGAATTCATCACTTATAGGTTTCAAACAATCAGCTATGAAATGACTATGCCAACCATTATTCTAACTATCTAATGTTCATATATCTTTACCTCCTGAAAAGATGAGTTTTTTTTCGCTCCTTATAGTTCTCCTTGGTACGTCTCTCAAACATATTTCATTGGACTAAAAAATATAGGTACATAGTTCTTGGTCATTTTTGCTGACAATTTTTGGAGTTGAAATCTTTGGTAGTAAATTTTTGATGAAGGGATTTTTTTAGGGGTTTGGGTGGGCCTGCTAAAGAAACACTGAAAATGTAGATTTTTTTCATATTGTATGTGTGGTTGTTGGCATCAGGCCATCGGGGAATGTCTCATTAATCTACACCATGAAAACCATTTATTTGGGGATTTCAGATCAATTTTTCAGTAATTAAACAAGGGTAAATATACCAAAAAACCTATGTGATTGGGCATTACAAAAATAATTATTTTTATCCCAAACTGTTATTGATTTATTTGAATTTAATATGGTGAATTAAAATGTCAAATATCTTAGAGAGTAAAGATAATGTGCATATCTTAACATATCTTATAATATAATGAAGTTATGAAAGCTATCTAAAAAGAGCATGTCAACATGTAGGTATATGTTTGTCTATGGTTGTGTTTATTAAGGTTGTTGGTTTGATACTTACTGCTCACATGAGACCACCTATTCAATATTGCTTGGTGTTTTAATGTTGTAACAGTAGAATGGTTATCAAATATAAGAAAGTTACAGTGATCAATATATTTACTATAATTTGTCCAATGGGGAAAGATGCTTATAAAGTCAATCCTATGGAAATGTTAATACCAAAAATTTCAAATTGCCATTAAAAAGCATTGAGTAAAATGGAATGACTAGTGATAATGAAGCACAAGTTTTAATACTGGGTGCCTTAGATTGCCGATGTAAGTTACTTTCAATTATGCTCAATATATGTATTTCAAAATGTAAATGTCACGTATTATTTTATGTTTTTATGCAGTCATATGGAGATTAATGCATTTCTTATTTTGTATGAGGAATGTCATATGAAGCTCATCAAGTTATGTCATGTTTTGTGGCACATGGCTGTTTTCAAATGCAAAGTTGTGTGTATGAATGAGTGGTGCACTGTCAATTTGTTAATCTATTATGCTACTTACTAATTTAGATGTTATTTCATATTAATACCTTGAGGATTTTATGGGTTGTTGCTAGATTTTTCATAGATTTATGTACATGATTGTCTCAAATTTTTTTAAAGTTCTGAACTTGACTGATTAAAGATATTTTTAATAAATGCTGTCATATTGTAACCTTCATGGCCTTCCTAATTCCTAGAGGATGTTATTTGAGATTATTTCTACTTTTAGAGAATTGCCTCTATTCAAAGTTAACTATTTGTATCGCAGAAGTCAGTTATAGCAACATGCTTGTCTTATTAGGTATTCAATTATGTAGTTCCATCCTCAATGTCATAGACATTAAATTTTGTCCACAGGAGGTAAGTTGATCTCAAATATGGTTTTTATGTAAAGTTAACCCAATTAATGAGGTGACTGATGGCATTCCCTGCTATTCACTTTAATAGTTCAGGATCAAAATTCTTATGCATGCTGTTTTTTTAAAGGCAGGAAATAATCTGGTGTTCCTAACACTACGTCCAAAAGTATGGCTGAAAATTTTACAGTAAGTGCTACTTGCTGATGCAGCTGGAAGAAAACATTAGAGATTTGGTTTTAAGCATCACAACTGAAAACACAAGCTTATATTCAATTTACCACAAAGATAATATTGTTTTGTCATGTCATTTTGTTAAAATTGTCATTAAATTCACTGTTGCATTTGAGGTTCTCAATTTTATGATTAGGAATTTAATAAAATATTTGATCATAATATAATGGGGGAGAGTGGTTAGAGCACTGGGCTACTGACTGGAGGGCCCGGGTTTGATTCTGGGTGATGCCTCTTGACACCCTCGATATTTGCAGATGAGTGCAAATTTTCTCAATTGATGCTAATGCAAGGTGGGGTGGTAGTCCAGTGGGTAGAGCGATGAGTTACAAACCAGAGGGCCCATGTTCGATTCCCTGTGAAGCCCCTTGCCACCCTCAGCTTCACCCAAGTTGTGTACCATTTTTAGTGTACCAGTTCATCCTGGGAAATCACAGGCGACACGGAAAGGAACTGGCCACCCTACCCTGATGTGTGAATTTCACATGACATTAGGCTAAGTACTGGGTGGCTCTACCCTCACCTACCAAGGGTTGATTTCTGTGATGATATAAATAATGCACTAGGAAGTCAACAATGTATAAAATTAACAAATACATTATTTCAATAATGAAACAAGCTAAGTTAGTCAAAATAATGTATCAAAACTTGACTCATAATTTGTTCTAAAGTTGAAGAATAAACTATCCAACTGGTATTTCTTTGTATTCCAACCCAATGTTACTAACTGAAAGCATTTCAACTACATCGACAACTCATGAAATTCTACATTAAACTGTACACCTATAATTATATTATAATATGTACTGATGAAATATAATCAAATGCAGTAAATGCATAGGCACTTACATGGTCAATTTCCCCTGGTAACTTGATAGACCCAGTGAAAGAAAACACTTCATTGGGTGAGCTTTCTCAGCATTTAAATGCAGAGCTGTTTTTATTGAGAAATTGTGTGAGGAGGCAATTTCTCCAGCTGAACACTTCCAAATGAATGGATAAGCATATTTCAACTAAGATGAAAAAAATGTGAAATACATCCTTCAAATTTTATTAGACCATAAAATACATTAATTATGAATGTGACAAGCATTTTTCTATACAATGCATAAATATTCATAAATGCTTCACCCAAATGTACAATATGCATCAAGATTGGAGATATTGCCTTTTAAGAACAAATCTCACAAAGAGAAACATAGGTACCCAGATCTTAATTTATTATTTCATTAATGAATAAAATCACATCCATATAACAAAAAAGGCTTAACAAAAAAATGGGGTTACATAAATATTCTTCATAATGGTTGCCAACTTTTCCAATTAGCTGTGACCAGAAAAAAATCAAGGTAACACACTGGTTTGAGGTATTACTGATAAAGAAACTCCTGTAGTAATGGCATTATCAAAAAACAATTTGCTTGATAGTTAGGTCTGCTATTAACATGTACTTAGACAAACAAGATGAGCCAACACAGAAGTTGCTAGATGATATCACCCAAGTTTTTCATATATTGTACTATTTCCCATTTGGGAAAATTTACTGCGACTAAAAAAAGTACAAAATCTCACCACAAAGGGTTTGACTTGTTTTATTACAAGGCTTGGAGGCATCAGAATAAAATTTCCTTGATTTCCTTTTTTTCACAAAAATTCTATAATGAAAGCACTGGATTGAAATCCCAATTGAAATTTTGTTGGGGTCTACAAATCAAGTGAATGTGTACATGGAAAATCTCCTTTTGAATACATACATTTATTACAAATGAGGCCATCACCTATATTGCAATAACAGCAAGTTACTGACAACTTTTTTGTTGGAAAACCCTGTAACTCGTACTCATTGAACAAATCCTACCAATAATCAGATTACAAATAGGTACTATTGATATTCTTATAAAGTTAGCACTGGATAAATAAGGCACTTGATATAATTATGTTACAATAAGTAATGCCAACACAAAATTATGACAAAGTTCCTTGTAGCAGCTTAAGGGTACAAATTCATAGCATACTGAAAAATTTCCATCTCATCAAAAATAGAATACACGGAAGAGTATGTAGAAAATGCATTGTAGAGTTGCAGAACGTAGTTCTTCAAAGATATAGACCAATAACCCTTGCTGAAGAAAAATGCATGATGAATGAAAAAAAGAATGTGATATGATGGGCATTAATTATTTCATTGAACCATTAAATTTCTCAAAGAAAATAATGTCATCTTAGGTAATATATGTATACACCTTAAAGAATGTATTTTACATGGAAGATTAGGAAAAAATAAATTGTTTCATCATAAATGCCTGCCTGCTTGATATAAAAAATCCATAAATAATTTGTATGAGGCTGTCAAAAGTTGTACTACTATAAAGTTGACACAATTTAAAAAAATACTTTTTCACTAAAAATAAACAAGTTCCTTGAAACACATTTGAAAAACTTTTTCGAATTAGCGTACCCTGAAAGGAAATGGTGTGAAAGGTGTGTATGAAAACATTTGCATAAGCAGTAGAGAAGAGTTGTTGCAAAAGATGAAGTGAAGTTTGTTTTTCATCTGTAGAGAGTAAATACCTTTGTATATACCAAGGAAAAATGATGTTATCAGTATTATAAGTGATAGAGAAAACCAATTTCAGATTCAATAGTTCATTTTACCTTGTCAACCATAAAAGCTCTTGTTAGTGCTGCTTTTCTGTCTTGTCTTACATTTCCAGGCTTACCTAGTAAAAGCATTTTTTTAATGCATGGGGACTAAATACTATGAATTCTGGACAATGCTTTAAAAGCAAAAATTATAAAGATAGGGAGTCGTCATTTGACTAGTTTTATTACTCTGAATCATCTTCTCCACTGCACAAAGGAAGTAGGATCATATATATTAGTAAAACATCTTAAAATAGAATCTAAATATCTGAATCCTTTTACAACAATTTACAATTTTATTCCCAAAAAACATTGAAGGAAATAATATCAGCCTTCTTGTTCTTCATTTTTACCAGTCATTTAGTCAAATATCTACTGAGAATATGCCAAAGTACAATTTATCTAGAATGTAAAATAACAGAGCAGAACATAACTTTTTCATTTCCCCTACTTTCACTAGTTTCCTTAAACTCATAAGTTTTCTATTTATGCAATATTTCTCTTGATCATTGCATTTACTTCTGAACATCTGTAAAAATTCAAAAATTCTGATGCACAAGATATATGGTCCCAAAGTGCTCTGCTTACTTCTCATCAGCTTACTGTGATTGCAGAATTGGCATACTAACTAATACCAATTTTATTTCATTTCTATACATATTAAATATCAAAAAAGAGAAAAGCCTAGGAACTTGTTAAAATTCCCAATACTATCAATCATGGGAACTCAATAAATTGTAACTGATGTAACAACATTCATATTTGGTTTTGGAAATGTTTCCAGTCTTGTATGTTTAAGTATGGAAAAATATAAAACAATTAGATCTAAGACTTCAGTCTCACTTAATGTATGTAATGCAGATTAGAATAACTTTTTTACAATTACACAAAAAAGTCTCCATATTGCATCAAAAATATTCTTACAATATCATTCACAATTTCAGTTTAAGCTGCAAATAGAATGACAAACTACATACCAGCATATCATGTGTTGACAATTACAGCAACGATATATAAGATTTATTTGCTAGATCACTTCGCTTACAAAGAGTATTTTTTTCATATACCATACATTACTATATACCAATTACTCACAAGTTAACAGACGAAAATGACAGGAGTTTAATGTATAAAGATAGAAATCAATGTAATTACATAAAAATAAAGTTTTTGACTGAAGGTTATATACTATAAATTTTCTTCTGCCAAAGGTTTAATTTCCAAAAGTCAATCTCCATAGAAAAAGAGAAAAACAATCCAAAAGACAGATGATTATTTGCTGTTACTGAATACACAGAGAAGACTGAAATTTTCCAACCATTATAAAGAGGGTGCATGGAGTTACTTTAGGCTCAAGTACAAAAAAGTTATTTAACTTCTCTTTCGAAAAGTCAGCTTAGAGATGATTAGTTATAATTTAATTTGCTGGCCAAATTGAGAACTTCAAAAGGATTAAACTATAGAGGGAAAAATTTCTTTTTAAGAGAATATTGTGGCATGCTACAATGCACAATGACTAGCTAATTCTACCTGGACACTGACTCCAGACACTCTTCTAATCCTCCCCACCTTCCAAGTGTTTTTTGCTATGCATTTCCCTGTATCACTATTTCCAATTATGCATTCCCTCATGACTGAGGTGTATAGAACCTCCTATGACCTGACTTTCATTTTCAACCTCTTACATAAATCCTCCTTCTCTTTCCTTTCACTCCCTCCCATATGAAACTCCACCATCATTGTCTTCCTTAATTATATCTCTCTCTACTACTAGGTACTCCTCATTTTCAGAATTACTCATTAGTCCAAACCTGGGTTGGGAAATAAATTGTGTGGACTACCATAAGGTATTAGCTATTTATTTCAGGACTAGCAATTTGTATAAAATATACTTCAACCCTAATATATAATTCTAAAATCTTGTCTTTTTCATTCTAATGAATGGATGTATAAGTGAAGAATTGAAAAGATTGGCAGGGAACAGGATAGCTGCTAACCACCAATTTTCAGATAGATAACCCATGGATGATGATGGTAAATGACTGGATGCCTATAGAGTTTTCAGTTTGGAATGAACATTCTCTACCTAGTACAAGATTCAATCCTGGGAGCATGAAGCATGTGGGCATGAATATACATATGGATATACGTCTTCGCTCTTGGCCCAATATAAAGGCTGCTGCCAGAATTGACGGATGCTCGTGGTTCAAA
>LYUA01000353.1:899246-910377 GCA_002093875.1 Calopteryx splendens
TGGGCTTAGTATTGGGTGAGCTCTACCCTCACCTACCAAACCGACCTTCGGATTACTGCAATTTTTTTATTGAATTCTGTAGCCTTTTTGACTAATGTATTATGTAAATAGCGTCAATGCATGATCTTCCACTGTTAAAGCCCTATTGTTCATCTGTAATTGTTATTATTTTATATATTCTTTAAGTTATTACTTTTACTATAAGTCCTGTGTCTAGTAGTATTATGCCACAGTAATTATCAGGTATCTTCCGATCGCCTTCCTTGTCTACTGATATCTTTTCCAGCTTTTAGGGACTTTGTAGGTACTGAAAACCTTTTGTAGCAATTTATTTAATTCATCTATTAATCCTTCACCACCAAGTTTCCAAAGTTCACTGTATATTCCATTATCCCCTGCTGATTTTCTATTTTTTAACGTTTTCACAACTTGTTCAACTTCTTTATATATTTCTTGTTCTTTATATATTAGTAAATTTTCTTCCACTAGTTCATCATCTTGTCTAGCTTGATTTAACTTTTTTAAGAGGTTTTCCCAAACTTCTGATCCTATTTTGCTTATTTGAACATATTCTGTCTGCTTTGCCATTACTTCTCTCCATACCTATTTTTGAGTTCCATAGAAATCACTTTTTAATGACTTCAACAACCTTTCCTATTAATCTTCTGTTAATTTTGCCGTTTTCCCTATTTCGTACTAAATTATATTCTCTACGGGTGTTTTATTTGCATTATATTGTATAAATCCTTTTCTCAATTCTTAAACCACAATTGTAAACCATGGTGTTTTGCTCTAATCTTTTTGTTTTTATTATTTTTGTCCCTAATGCCTCCTGTACACTTTCTTTTATGTCTTTCTCCAGCTTTTCCCAGGTTCCAACTGTTCTGTCTTCTAATGCAATAGGCTTCCCTGATAGTTTCTGTATTCATTTTGCTTCTATAGCTGTCTAATACTTCCCCCTTCTATTAACTCTACCTAAAGTTTCTCTTTTGTGGCTGATTATGTGTTAATAGGTCATTTGTAGTATATTTTTTGTTAATAGATGGTCATTGTCAATATCTGTGGAGTAATTGCTGTTACTGCATCACTATGGCACAGGAACACAATTGATACAGGTTTTCATAGACTCTCAACATCCCATAAATCATTTCAAAGCATGGGACAAACTGTTAAATAACTGAGACTATACTGAATAAAAACTGAGAAATATAAACTGAATATAGAGAAACAGAATTATATGTATGGTTTGTTATGCAAGCATTCTGTTCTACACAAGAATATTTTGAGGCAGATGTGGAAGGAATTCTAACTTAAGTACTGCTCATGTGCGGATAATGTGTTTTTAATACTTGACTATGTCTATTGTGGATTGAATTTATAATTTAATAATGAATAAATATTAATATTACTTATTCAGGCATGATTTACCTATTACATGGTAGACTTGTCATGTTGCATCACACCAGGTGAATTTGTAACGTGGGTGTAATTTAAAAAATATATTACACTCTCTCCAGTTATCACGGGCACAGATTTGTATTAGCAATTCACCATTTTTGACAACCATTCATCAAATCTTTGCTCAAGCCCTGGTATACTTTCATTACCCACTCTCACATTCATATCCCCCAGGTGGAGGAGCATGTCATCTTCTGGTATGCTTCTAACTTATTTATCCAATTCTTTATAAAATTTCTCACTTTCTTGCTTGGATTTTCCTTCTTTTGGTGAGTATGCTGAGTATATTCATAGTGTTCTGCAATTCCTTTTGAAGCTTACTAATAATAACCGTGATGATATGTATCTGATGTTTATGTTATGCATATACTTGTTATGTACTAGAAGGAAACTGGAACCTAGAAATATGCCTAAAATGGGTTTCTAAGCCACAATATGATCTTGATGACTCAAGCATAATTTACCTCAAAATTATTGATATAGAGCTTTGAAAACCTTTTGTGCACTATTACCTTATTGAAGAATTCATATTTTTAGCTATTACAAAGAAACTGTAAAAGTGCAAAAATAGTTCACCAAAACTGTGATTTGAAACCGGATCAGCTGATGGTGACTGTAATGGGAAACACTGGGACACCAGCACTTTCCTAGAACTTTAAAAATAAGCTAACGGCTTGTAGTTTTTATTGACATTTTCACTATGCCTCAATGTGCATAATGTGTTATTTGATATTAGCCTTTACAATGGTAGGATTATTAATGCCAGCCATTATCACATTCCAAGTGGCATTGGTAGAACAGAATAGGTGAAATTACTGACTGCCAAAGGGACATTGAGGCATATACAATGACTTCCAGAGGTGGAGGAAGTACAATTTGGAGATCATATGAATCCAATGATTTCAAATTAATGGGGTTTACGATTTCCCAAGAATATGACACTAGCCTAGCACCTACACATAGCAGCCTGTGTCCTGTCTTGATGCCACTTTATCAAATAGGCATGGACAGAAGATGAAAAAGACTGAGCTAAAATTAATATTCCCTAAAATATGACTTTTACATACATGACATACATTTAGTAGGTCAAGATAGTACATGGAAAGAATAATCATTGCATTGCTGCATAATATTCAATAAATATTTTTTAGCCTTGACGTCTTTCATCTTTACTACCATTGCCGAGACATTAAAATCTTTTGGTATACGTCGACTCCCCCAATAAGTGTGTCAAAGCACACCTGAATCTAATAATGTTGAAATTCATCATTTCACTACAGGCAACCAAGTTAATTCTTATTTCACCATCAGAGAATAAATCTCATTGAAAATGTGTGCACTTAATAACGCTAAACTTTGTAGCAATACCTATGTTATTGTTGAATACTAGGCCTATAAGCTGCCACATAACCATTTTACATTTACCTCCACGCTGCTGTTACCGGGTTTTTTATTTGAAATGTTCCTTCCAGCCATTCTGCAAAAACTACCTAGAAACTGTTTAGAAAAAGGAGATAAGTGTTAAGTCAAGACTTCTAAAAGTAACATTCACAACAACAATTAATGAACGACCAAGTTTCGCAAGCACGGTTAAAATTCTCATTACCCGGGATTGTCAAAAGTAACCACTGGCAATATGATTAAACATGAACACATTAGTGTCCAACAGTCAATCATCTACTTCTCCACATACTGAATTCTTCGAACATCACCGTAGGGTACCATGTCTGAACGTCTCAAACGGCAGCGGTGAAGCGGTTGCCTGATATCACTTGTTTACGTGCCGAAGTGCATGATGGGGCCGTAATGTCTACTGCCGAGCAGTCGTTTATAATAAAATGTATTAATTTACATATATCGGCGATTTGAGAAAAGAGCGTAGCCCGTGAATCAAATGCATTAGAGTACGTAGGCAAAATATAAACAACAAACAACACTAAATGCCTTTTCTAGGCTTTAAAAATCCATGATAGAATTGTCTCTCCGGTGAACAAGGTGTCACTACAGTCGAAAATGGCTTCCAACCAATCGTGAGACATTTGCAACGAAGTGCTGCAGAAGCGGTGACGCCATTTTCCAAAATATAAAGGCGGGGAAGTCAGCGGATAATGTTTTTCACTGTCGTCAACAATAAATGGCTCTAATATCTGGAGTGATTCGCTAATGTTTGGATCAGTATCGGTGTTTTATACTCCAAAGTAAGTAGCTGTTTATTATTCGTATATCATCCTCCATCTTTTCTCTGAGAAACCATTTTGGGCACAAAGGAAGCAAACAATTGTAGAATTTGATGAGGTATTTTTACTGTCTGATTGAGAATCTAACATTCATACCAGTAAATTTCACAAAACCCGTAACAATAAGGCCATGATAAATCCATGTTTTGGTGGGTAGTCTCGATATTTGAGGTCTATCATAGTGACTGTGTGTACTGAGTATTGTGAGAGGGTAGCAGAGCCTTCTTTCAGCCATAGTCTATCGCGGCATAAGTGTACCCTCATCATCATACAGTTTTCGCTGTGAAACTGGCCAGTATCCATTTCAAACACGCATTAGCTTTATTGCATGACTTTGCTTATTCATTTGATGTAATGATTTAGCGATAGCGACTGATATTGCTTTGTATTTATTGTTATTAGTGTTTTTTCATTGTAAGATACTTATTTATATGTCACCAACATCGATGTCATACATTTTCTGCTAATTGATTAAGCAAACCCATACCAAAATTCTCCTCTGCTTTCCGTGTTTTACGAAAGTTAATTGTTATTAGTTTCTGTATGCTAATCGCTACCATTGTGTTCGTAATTGTTTTGGCATCGTTGGTAACTCTGCCCTAGAACTGAATTCCCCATTTATCTTGTTGAAGAATAGAAGTTATGTTTTAAATTGCATTTTGTGATTACTTTTATCCTATCTCCAATAAAGCGATACTAGTGAAAAAATCAGTTTCGTTGGTATTTAATTACTCTGGTGTAGGTAACTTTTATGCAGCTTAGGTGGCCATATTAGCCAAAGAAATGTTGTGAATGCTTTGAGTTAATACATTATTTTTATTTTGCAGGTGAACCTTGCGTTAACTTGGCAGGAAAATATTGGAAATGGAAGATGGTAATACTGCTAGCTCGATCACATCCACCAACAATGAGGATATAGGAGAAGCTGCTGGAATGACAAATGTGAACGTTAATAGTCCCGTATGCGATCAGACTTCAAATTCCAATAATGAGGATGAAGTTGTTAAATCGGAAAGTTCGGAGAGTATAATGGACTGTGAATCTGTGGAGCAATTAAAGGTACCTCTGAAAGATGAAAGTTATCCCACAAAGCCGGAAGATCAGGAATCTAGGGTAAAAAATGAAGAAAGTGACCCTTTTTCTGTGAAACCAACTGAGTTGAATGGTGAATTAGAAGTGTCCGAGAACGTCACAGGAGAAGAATTGCAGAACGAAGGTGAGTTACAGCCCTCTCTCCGAACTAACGATGGGGAATACAGTGGATGTGATATTGTCAGAAGAAGTATTCGAAATCGCAAGTCTACTGATAATAAGATCAGTCCTGCAGTGAAACAACCAAAACCATTAAAAGACAGTGCTACGAAAAAAGCCAAGAAGCCCCTTCCTATTGTTGGTACAAACAATGAACCTAGTAAAAAAATGACTGCCCATGTAGAAAGTTCTAAAGTGGCAGGCTTTGGGGGAGTGCGGCCCAGGAAAAAAGCGCAAAGAAAGAGGGAAAGGAAGCCAGGTTGCACCCTTCGTATGGTTGGGAGCAGTCGTGGAGAAACAGCACCCCGACCATTAGCCGTGACAGCTCCTCTGACTTGCACTGAATATGCACAGTGTTTGGGCCTACAGCCTGCAGTGAAGTTCAAATGCCATAAATGTGGAGAAACAAATTTTGCATCGGTGGGAATGTTGAGAGAGCATCAGGTGGCATGTCCTGGTGTGGCTGGTGGGGTTACTTCAGAAGAGGCAGCTGCTTGTGCAACCATGGCAACATCAGGTTCCAATCTTCATATTACTCAAAAGCTAATTTTATGCTCGGCCTGTGACACATATTTTGAAAGCTGGGATTTATTCTTGCACATGCAGTCTGTTCATCGTAGGCATATCTGTCTCTTCTGCCTAGCAATGTTTTCTCGTGTCGAAAGGTTGGCTCTTCACCTTGGATCATCCCATGGGGCAATCGAAGCTTCCCATCCTTCTGCTGACGCTTTCCGTTCTTCCCGCCAAAGTCCCTGTCTTCTTGTATGTTGTACTTGCGAACGAATATTCTCAGATGGTGATGAATTCTTTGATCATAGCTGTCGAAGTGGTGGGTTTGCTGCTGCCACAGGAGAAAGCAATGGAAGCTTGTCAGGTGGAGGGAATGGCGAGGGACAGGGTGAGTTCTCAGGAGGGGGGAAGTGCAGTGATAACCCCATTCAAAGCAATGAATGCTCATCAGGGACATCAGCGTTAGACTGCTCAAGAAATTTAAATTCCAATCAGGGAGCAACTGATACAGATGGTGACTGTACTATCAACGATGCAGCAAATTTGTGCCAGTTGCATATTCGAGTTGCTGCAAAAAAAGCACTCAAGCGAAAAGACAATGTACTAGTTGTTATTTTTGAAAAAGGTGAGCCAAACAGTGATCAGATCATGATGCGAGTCGAAAGTAAGGACTCATGGGAAACCACTCCCCAGGATAGTGGGGTGGATTTGGATGAAGTGGAGCCTTCGGTAGTTAAGAATTCATCTGAGGAATCGATATCAGAAGAATTTAATTCTAAGAAACCTTTGGATGAGCCAGATAGTGTTGATAAGGATGGGGGTGAGGAGTTACCTGAAACGCCTTTGGATTTGGAGAGGAAGGAATTGGACGAGTGCACCATAGAAAGTAATGTACAGGTTTCTGATGATGACAGTAAACAAAAAAGTGAGACCAGTGAGAGTAGTGAAGATGAATTGGATAAGACTGAGATGGAAGATAAGAGAACACCGTCTCCAGAAATTGTGGATAAAATAACCCCAAATGTTACTGATCATCTGGAGGATATGGAGATTCCAAGTGATGAGGAAGAGGAGGAACGAGACATAAACATGGATCTCACTCTTTCGGATGCAACAGAAGACTCCCAGATTGAAGCAAAAGAAAGATCTCCATCGTTAACAGAATGTGATGAAAAACAGGATGTCAGTCAACACTCATTCAAAGAAACAGTACCTAATGTTGAGGATAAGGCTCATTCTGGTGTCGATAATAGTAATTTTAATGGGAATGATTACTCTTCTGAGTCACCCAAGTCATTGATGAATGAGTCAAATGAAGAAGGTACAGTTCTTCAAGAAGAAAAGAGTGAGGGTACAAATTCACAGGCTGGTGATGATGAAAAGGATGTAGAGTCTGATAGACCTACAGATGTAGATGTAAAAGAAAATGAACCAGATATTACTCAACAAAATGGAATTGAAATGAGTCCAGAAGCAGCCCAAGGATCCACAATAGATTCATCCGATGATGGTGGAGGAATTCAGCTGGCTGGTGAAGAGGTGTCAATTACTCTAATGCCTTTGGAAAAGAATTTGGAGTGTTATAGGATACAGGATTTATTAAAAGAAGCAGTCAAAGTTGCATGTTTTTCATGTGTCTACTGCACTCATGCCAAAAAGATTGCTGTTAATGGAAAACAATTAGCATTTCACTTACTAGCTGAACATAGGTTTCAACCTGATATCGCAATAAAGAAAGAAGGATATGAAAATGAGAGACTCTGTGTGTCAGTAGTGGATCACAGCAATGCTGCCAGGTTATCCAGTAGTCTTGAGATATCTGATGGTAATAATTTGATAAAAAGTGATGTAGTTTCAGAAACTCCTGTTGATAGGCTAGCAGTTGGGAAGTTTGTGGAGATTCTGAAGAATTCTTTAACTATTCTGGAAAAATCTTGTTTCAACTGTGACTCTTATGATAATACAGATACCTTATCTTCAGAAATATTTTCAAAGACCTATGAGTGTTTTCAGTGTCGCTTTGCCACGGGGCTTCATAAAGAACTTTACATTCACAATAGGAAAATGCATCAAAAGACAAATTTACTTTGCATTATGTGCAAATGCAATTTTTACAGCTATAGTGAGCTTTTATGCCATCTCTGCCCTGGAGTTTATGTTCCCAACGAAAGGCCAAACTTCAGGTGTTGTTTCTGTTCAGCAGACAATTTGCCATCAGCATTTCGCTTTATGGTTCATTTGCGCAAACGTCATCATGCTTGTGATGTATGCCTGGAGGTTACTGGTGATCAGCAGCGACTCTCTGGTCATGTTTGGAAACACAAATTGAATCACCTGTGTTACAGGTGTGACATAGCATATCGCAACAAGCCAGATATCACCAAACATTTGTTTTGGAAACATGGCACTGAGAGTGTTCTTTGCAAGAGATGCTTGCAGAAGAAATGGCCACATGTGTATCATTTTTGTGTTCCTCCTGCTATTTTTACTTGTGAAGAATGTAGTTCCACTTTCAGTCGTGCAGTTGCCCTCAGAGTGCATCGTAGACTTCACCTTGGGGAAGCACCTCATGCTTGTCCTGAATGTGGTCAGCACTTCATTTCTAAAAGGCTTGTAGTAAGACATCAGGCGCTTAAGCATGGGGATCCTAATTCCAAAGAAGTAGAAGATAACCTTAGTGATGCTGAAAATGTTGCCATTGAGTCCAAAGCATCACCTAAAGAAGGATATCAAAGTGGTCACAATGATAGCAGTGATCAGAGTAATAGGGACTCAATATGTGCTCCACATTTGCAGGATAGTAAGGTAGATGGAGATGTTTCTGCAGATGAGGATAACAGAGATGGCTTTAATTCGAACAGAAAAGCTTCCCCCTGCAAGAAAGTAACAGCTAATGATATTTCCAATGGCAAAGAGAAAAGCACGTCTGATGATTCTAATAAAGTGAGCTGCTCTGATGTAGAAAAGGACCAAAAAGTCATTAAAAAGGTGGTAGATGTAATGGATTTACCACCTCTCAATTTATCATCTGAGAGTGATGACTCAGACGACGAAGTTTCCTATGCACAACAGAGCGCTGATAATTGTAATGCACCAGCTAGTGAAATGTGTGATGGTGAGAAGCAGGATCCAGGCGCTAACAGTCCAGTACCTGAGGAAGAGGTAAAACCTGTAGAATTTGTTGATGGCATATGGGATAATTTCAAAACTTATACAGCTACTTTAGAGGATCCAAAAACTAATTTTGGAGAAACATCTTCAGATTCGGCAAAAGGCACCTGTAAGTCAGAGGATTTAGGTCTGATGGCTCGCATTATAAAGGCTGAGCATGATTACTGCTTCTCACGTGATAGCAATCAAGAGGCGAAGGAGCAGTTGGGGGAGCAGGAAGAGCTCAAGGCTGCAGAAACGGTAGAGCCTGTGGTCAATGAGGAGCAGGATGATGGCTTTGATCACAATTACTGCTCAAACACTTCAGAGGGCAGAAAATCAGAAGAGGTAGATGTGAATCCTTCAGAGGTGCAAGAGGCATCTCCAAAAAAACATCCAAAGAGTCCTAAAAAGAGAAAGAAGGCAGGTAGTGGCAGCTCTTCTTCAGAGGCAAGTGACTCGAGTGATAGTACCAGCAGTAGCTGTACCTGTGGTACTAATTGCAGCTGTTTCAGCTCAAGTAGTAGCTCTGGTTCTTCCTCTAGTGGAAGTGATTCTGATAGCTCTGTTACTTCAGGGAGAGGAGCCAACAAGGCATCTAGGAGGGAGAGGCAGAAAGAAGGGAAGCGGAGGCGACATGTTGGGAACAACAGCCGACAGGAGGACAAGCCTGCAAGTGGAGGTGATGGTGGAATTCATTCTCCCAGTAGTGTTCATGATGGGGGTACACGGGTTGACACGATTATTGCTAAAGAAGAATCGCCCCCACTACGTGAAGTGATGATTAGGGAGTCAGATTTGGAAACTGATGAATCTGAAACAGATGAGGATTTTTATGATGAGCAGCCCCGCAAATTTCTCAATAATGCAGTTGCTGCCTTGGCTTTGGCAAGGATAGCAACAGGAAACTCCCCTTCTGCTGCAGTCATTGAGGATGTTTCATTGCCTTCCCCTGCTACGTCAGTACAATCTCCAGCTTCCCGCCCTGCATCACCAACCACATCCCGCCAATGGATACCCACATCTACTCCTTTAGCACCTCCAGTTCCTCCCCCTCCTGTCGTTGTGCCACCAGTTACCCTGTCAACACCCACGCCAGAGCCCGAAGTAAGAAACCCATTAGACAACATTTCAGAGGGATGCACACCATTAATTCAACCAAAAAAGAGGGGCCGTAAAAGAAAACGGCCTCACATCATCTCAAAGTTGGCAAAAAGGCAGGCTGATAATGATAAGTGTTTGTCTGATCAAGCTCGTACTCCCACTCTTAAGATGAGCAAAGCGGTGAGGAGGCAAAGGGTAGAATCAGTCAACCACCCTTACAAGCTAACGCCACCAGTACAAGTTCACTCCATTCATAATTCTGCTGGTGCATTGCTCAATTCATCTGTAATCCATAGTACCAGTGATCCTACCACCCCAACCTCAGTCATGGAAGGTGATGATGGTTTAAGACTATCAAAGCGCAAGAGAGTGCCAAAAAGATTTTATGGTGATTCCAGTGATGAAGAAAATGAGGGTGGAAGTGGGATTGTTACTTCTGCAACTGCTATCCCTGCTAGTAGTGGGAGTGGGAAGCTCACCATTGTGCTAAACCAGAGTGGTAAAATTCCAAAAAGAAAGAAGTCCAGCATTGGCCAAGGTAGTTCGGTTGCATATGTACCAGAGCCAGCTAGTCGTGCTAGCATTGATGGCATGTCATCCTTACGTCATTCTGTTTACCAGGCTCATGCTGAAGTTGAAGACCAAGATGCTGGTACGTAACCTCTTGCAATTTTCCTTAGCTATTACATGTTCAAAATCTCTTTGTCACTCAGGAGTAGAGGGAAAGGAATGGTTATAATCATGTGACTTTGTGGAAATCTATATAAAATAAGTGGGCTGGGCCTAACGGGCGAAAAATTCAGTTGCTTTCATACTTTCATTGAGTGAACTTTTCTTCTTGCTCTGTGTTGCCAAGAGTGATCATGTGTCGTACATAATGGCAAAAGGCATTTGCTTCATGTTGCATACCTGCAGAAAGAAATGACAATGCTGTCATTCAGGTCTCCCCCTTGTGGGTGTACCTCCTCCTTTTTTTAGGGGAAGTTCTCAACAAATTCCAAGCTTACTTGAAAGGCCAGTGACAAAGATATTCTGAATGGAAAATAGTTGGTCTTATAAAAGTATTCCATCGATCAACTCTTGTTTCATCTGTTCCTGATAATGCGATCAATTCTTATAGGTATTTTGGTGTTGAGGAACAGCTAGATTGTATAAAATGGTAGTAATTACTTGTCAGTTGGGCTGGCATATGTCCTGTATAATATTTCAGTGATGTTATATATTCTTGGTTAATATGGAAAACTGTAATGGTGTTTGGTTTGGCTCATGAGCATTTAGTTGAGCGAATACATACTTATGCATGATAACTGCTCTCTAGAAGTAGTACTGGTGCTAACAACCAAGTACAGTGAGTCCCCAACTTACACGATTCCGCAGATACACGGTTGGACAAAAATATGACATCACCTATTGAAATACGT
>LYUA01000353.1:928101-939115 GCA_002093875.1 Calopteryx splendens
ATTCATAATGATAAAATTCCACCACATCACGCCTGATACTTCTCTCTTCATCAACTTCTCATTGGTGAAAGTTTACTTCAAGCAATGTTTTATTTTGGTATGAATTTTTAAGAGGAAAAATATCAAGAAAAAGTCAAAAGAAAATTAATGTAATGTTTTCATGAAAATATTTTCTGAATACAGTTAAACAGATGTAGTACACAGAAAGAACATTGTGTTTGCTACAAATCAATCCTGTATGTTATAAATTTAAGTACTGGGTATTTATTACCTGAATTATAGCTACTTAAATAGTGTAAAATTTTCAGGTGAGGGGTGAAGTGGGACTGGTAGTAACTATGGCAAGCAGTCACTTCTGTGAAACATAAAATTGCATGAGTGCTAGTCCAAAGTTTTGAAGTCAACAATTGGAGTGAATATGACCACATTTACCTAAGGCGACGGAAAGAAGTAGCCCATATGACATTGAATGGTGCAATAGTCATTATATATTGTTTGATTATTAATTTTCAGTTAATTCATCTCGAATGTCAAAGCATTTAATTAAATGCCAATTATATTCTGCTGCTAAAGAGCCAAAGTATTTTTTACTTGTTTATTCATAGAAGGTCTAGTTTAAGATGAGGGATTACACCATTTAGTGAAGAACATGCAGCCTCTGTTCTATTCTTCCTTCAATGACTTTTTCCTAATTTTTATACTTGAGTTATATTTGTGTCTTAGGACTTAAAATTAAGATTGTTTTTTTAAATCATCATTGGCTGGTTTAATCGTTGTTTTTCCGACGAGTTATTCTTTTTTCCTTTGATTGAGAGCAGTTTAAAAAGCAGTGAAATTTTTGTTCAATTTCATGCAAAAAATTTCAACAATTGAAATTAATGATATTTCAAGTGTTTCATCTCTATGTTTTCTTAATGTCTGTTTTGCAGGGGCAAATTGCATGTTTTATGTAGCAATGCAAATAATGAGGTTTTTTTACCCCTAAATTCATATTTATAGACAAAAATGTAATAGATGCTGCTTTATTTTTACAGTTTTTCAGCTGTTTCATTTGTTTGAATTAAACTTTTTATTCCAAAATAATTTAAATAACTAATGACATACCACTTTATATGAACTTGAATGGGAAAAACTTTCCCTCCCTCCTAAGGCAACTTCACCCACGAAACACTTCCCCTTTTGCATGAAAATAGTCAATGATCATTATTACCTTATAGGAGAAGGTTTGGATGGCTCCTGAAGACTAGTGCACATCTTTGTTGAATTGTGAAACTTTTTTGCAACATGAACACCTGTGTTATGATATTGTGTCCTTTACTTCCTAGCTATTATCACTCTAAATGCTGTCCAAAATACCTATTCTATTCCTCATTACCATTTCTGTCTCCATTCTGCATTGGCATTTGTCATCACTCTTTCTCACACCATGTCGATCTACTATTTTGTTTTAAAAAAAATAGTAGACCATTCCAACTTCATCTCAACCCCTCCCCCTTAACCTAACTCTTCTTTATCTGTTGTCCTCTCTGTCCAGTTTATTTTCTCCATACCCACATTTCTAAAAACTCTGTGATGATCCTTTCTCAAAATAACTACGCAACCATACAATATTGTGTTCCATATCAAAGTCCTTCCTAATCTTTTTCTTGTATTTTTACCATGTTAATATGTAAAAAGCCCTGCCCATTAGAACCCTCCTTTCGTGAATGCTTGTTTTGGTCATGCAATTTTTCTACAATTGTCCCAAATGAATACTATATTCATTTTAATCTACATAACTGCCAAAAATAACATTTTTTTCTTCCTATTGTAATTTAATCCCCTTATTCAATGTTTGAATTGCCATGTTTTTTTAAAAAGTACCTCATATCTTTCATTTTATTATTGTTTACCTCCATCATACTTGTATATTTAAAATTGATTCTGCAAGACAGTCGGTCAGGCTTGTCAGACTGCCCAACTGAAGCATTCTCTCATGCAAAGGTAGCTGACTTAATTAACTACTACTTTCTTTTTTACCTCTGACTGACAATTTCCTTGTGTTTATGTTTTAAAAGCAGGTATTGCTTTATGAGGGGCAGTTTTATTCATATTTGGGCTATAGCACTGGAAAAATCATGCATTTCGGATAAGAGCATTGCTTTAAATATTTTGCTATTTAGTTTTCCTGTAAATTTGTATGTTATAAATTTGTTTATTGATCAGAATATTATCAAAATAATTTCTAAATAAAGTAATAGAACAGATGGTACATGTGGCCATTAGTGATTTATTAAGTTTTCCATCTATGATATTTCAACATTAAATTAGCATCTGGAAATAGCACCTGATTATTTAAAAGTTGGATGAATAATTGCAATTGGCTTTAATTGCATTGCAAACTTCCTCATTTATTATGGTTTTTCAAGAGTGGCCACAAATTCCTTGAAATCTGGTCTTGGTGTTATTTTCAAGTCTCTTTTGAGGTGTATTCCAGTTTCCCTATATTCTTCTAAAATGTAATATTGCTCTCTTGACTCATTTATGCATTTGAACTTGCTAGTGTGAAATTTGTGAGCAACCCACTGGCCTTCCCCATAGCCTGTTCCATTGTTTTTGAGAGATTGGTTTTCACATTCATGTTAATAATTTCCTGACGGTGTGTGACCATCTTCAATGTCTGCATTATGATTATAAACTTCCACCATTTCTATAGAAGAATCTCCACATTTGAAAATTTTTCATTAATCAAATCAGGTTTACAAGGCCAAATTCTTGGTCTATTTCTTTTCTATTGACCTAACATCGCCTCAGGCTTGTTGATTTTTATAAGAAGTTTCAAAACGGATTCTATATCAAGAGTGAGTCTTATATAAAGAACTAGCAACCTGGAAGATTGTGAAGCCTTTCCATGTGCATAATGCATAGCAATATTAAGGGAATTAGAATTTAGGGGAATAACTCCTAAAGCCACGAATGGATAAACTTATATGTATTACTTACTTACAGGTTCTTGGAGTTTTCATCTTTGTTTCTAAATCGTTAAGTCTAAGAGCTGTAACAATTACCCTAGGATAATTAATTCGAAACCCTGATACCAGAATTTCTTTCTCATTATGTCTGATGTCTTCTACAGCTCCCCAGGTAGTGCAAGAAGCATTTCGTTTGTGATACCTAAGTCTTGAATATATGCCTTTATTTTTGATAAAATATACTAAGGGCTGAGATGGTAGCATAAGAAATGTACTCTTGCATTTTTAGAAAAAATTGAGAACTTCAATATGCAATAAAGTAAAGAGAAAGGTTGTTAAGCCATTAAACAATATCCATTTATAACATTCCCTTATGTATTATTTTTGCATGGTGCTCTATCTTTGGGATATAGATTATTGGTCTGACAGATACCAAAGATGGAAGTAGCATTCTGGCAGCGGTTTCTGCCAACATGAAGCTCGAACCTTTTCCAGAAATGTTTAATGACCTCTTCTTTATTTTTCTAATATTTATTTTGGTCATTGTTGGGAATAATTTCATTTAGCTTATTGTGTTTCCTAGAGAAGTACTTTTCATAACAAATATATTAAGTTAACAAGTAATTGTTTATTTCTTATTTAGTTTTTCTTATCTATGTAATTTTGTTTCTACAAATTTAGTTTGATTTTAGTGTTTCATGCAGTGGAAGATCACCTGTATTCTCAGGAATGAATGAATTATATTTATGAATTGAATCTCATCTTGTTTTTTTTAGAATTGATCTTGTTCTCATGCATAGTTTATCAAGTCACTGTTCCCATTCACTATCCATTTTTACTATATGCAGCTAAACCATTTCTTCAGAAATAAATTGTTCAATGAGGCAATTCATCAATGATATTGATGTCTTTATCTGATGGCTTCCTTTTTTCAGCATTTTATCTATTATTATTTAATTGTTGCATCATCAGTTGAATTTTGGCCTGTGGCAATTATATTATGTGTAATAAAGTTTTAATACATGCTAAAATAGCAGAAATTCTATATGTGGTGGTGTGTTTAAAGTACCTGAGTATGAAAAACAAGGCTGTTTTCACTGACAAGGACTGTTTGAAAAAGGTCAATATCTATTCCAGTCTTTTGAATAAATGCATAAAGTTATATGGACTGTCTGAAATAACCCCTTTTAATGCTCACTTTTAATATAACTTGAAATGATATGCGAGTATCATTTTCACTTGCATGGCTCAGAGAATTCTTAGGTAATAAGGTAAGTGTATTGTTGCCTGTCATTGAAAATACTGTCAGAATTGATTGCCCTTATATATATACTTTAACTAACTAGTTTTTTCTAGATAATAATATTGAAATAAGAAAGAATTAAACTTTGCAAAATCGACCACTTTATTTATTATTTTTTAAAAATGAATAAAGTGGTGGATTTTGCAAAGTTTAATTCTTTCTTATTTCTGAAATGGNNNAAAGTTTAATTCTTTCTTATTTCTGAAATGGAATTCCACAAGATATCGGCCTCCAACATCGCCTTCGATAATAATATACTTATGATTTTTGCTATGTGCCACAAACTGCATGCACTGAGAAACATTCTAACTAATAATAATATATTTGTCGTTAAATGGTATGTGTTATCCATATAGATAATCAATCTACAGCTGTGTGGCACAGTATGGAGTGTATTTTAGGAGAGGGTTGAAAACAATTGTCCTAAATGGAAGGCTTTTTATGTGATAATTCCTTTTTTATTTGCAAAAATGGACCTTATTTAGTGACCCTCTGAAAGAAATGACTACATGTTTTCCTTCATAATAGACGTTTGAACACATTCTTGGAAACCAACTGAAATCCGAGGTGGTTTTAAAGGGTATTGAATTAAGTTAAAAATTTAATGATCTGTAATTGTGTAATTGAAGGTCAAATTTCACCAAAGAAAATTAGACAAGAATGAGATCATTGAAACAATGTGTACTCACAATACGTGTCAGCACACTACTGAAGAGTTGAGAATGCATAAGTCTTTCTCGAGCCATACAGCTGAGTGCTTTATACCATGGGACACAATATGGACAAATATTCATAGAGAAACATCATGGACGCAAGAAAGGAAGGCCCCATTCCTCTGGATGCTACTTGCTTATTAGTAAAGGTGATCGTGAATTAAATAAATTTAATATTATATTATTTCCAACACTAGTAATTTAGGGAGAAATATTTAAGCTGTGAAGTCTTCAAGATACTCTCGTGTGATTAGACAGTTCACTGGACTGGAACATGAGTTTAGAGTTCTTTTTTTACTAGAGGCCAATAATGAGAATTTAAAGGAAAATGGATCCAAATTTTTGATTCCTGTTTAAAATCAGGAAGGATTAAAATGAACTTTAGAGTGTACTAAGTACGATAAGTGATCAGTTTTATTTTGCATTTGCTTTTCCATTCGCACAGTTATAAGAGGATCTTTGTCTCAGTGTGTGTGCTAATTGAGGGATTGAATGATGAAAAGAAAAAGGCTTTTTTCTTGCTAAATTTTGTATTACCAGAATGTAAGTTCTTCAGGTGTATGTTAATGTATGTTATTTCTGCAGGTCACTTCTTGGGGATGAAATAAGATTTCTTGTGAAATATGAGATATGAAATTCCACTATGAATTAAGAGAAAGGTTTCCATGTTTTTTTGGGGTTCTTAAATGAGAACTTTAACATTTCTAGAAGTCACAGGTTTGCAGTTGTGGAGCATAGTTCATTCAAAGTATTTCTTACTATAAAAAATAATATATTTTGAGTTCTCAAATGACTGGGTTTGTTAATTATCCGAAACGTTGTTTATAGTAGAGCTTTGTAAATTCATACCTGAAGGTGTTATGTATTTGTAAAAAGTACGAATTTGTAGGAGGAGCACTTCACTATTCCTAACAGCTGTAGCTTACTTTTGTTGTTTTGAGCTTTTCAACTAATCCACAGTCTTAATTTCCATTGCTTTGTATTTGAAAAAAGTTCCAGGTCCCTTCTTAATACTTGCCTCCATATTCATTATCTAACATCAGTGTCACAATTTAGTTACAATAGAGCATTGTCACAAGCTGTCTTTCCAAATATTTAAAGGAGACCTCATCACAACAGTCTTACCATCAAGTTTTATGTTGCTGTGCTTCTGTGATATGCTTTTCATGAATCAATTGTCTCATAATTTCAATTCCTCTACTGCTGTACGGGAGTCATCCAGGAATTAATGTTTGAGTGTAACTCTATTAAAACAAAAGGTATCAAAACAAAACTTTATTCATAATATCACCGGACCTATTCCTACTTTTCAACATAGTCGCCATTGTTATTGGGGCTCTTATCATTAATAGTCCACAACTTCTTCAATGTCATTTTATTCCTCTACCACTTGTGACTGTAGCCATGAAGCTAATGCTTCTTTGAGGTTAAGTGGGGATGTTCAAAAAACCTCCTAGTTGAAACGAGTTCTTGTTGTGATGCTGCATGAGGCTGAGCATTGTGGTGAATCAGCACAATCCTGGCAGACATTATTCCACGGTTGCCGTCGCTGGGTCCCCACACTTTTGACAAAAGTCCACAAGACAAAACTGATGGGATTGGCCCTTGATTTTCTTACCCAATATGGGGAAGATGATGACGAATGTCTCAACCGCATTGTAGATGAACTTGGGTTGAGACTTTGAGTGACATCATAACAAGATCTCCGTCAAAACTCTGAAAAGAAAATTTTGAATGCAAGGAAATTGATGGCAACTGTCTTTTGGGCCTGAAAGAGCTTATTGCTTGTGGAATTCATGGCAACGGGGGAGACAATAACTTTAGCAATCTATTGTGAGACTCTTCAATGACTTCGATGCACCATCTTAAACAAGAGACATGGAATGTTATCTGTCAGGATAGTGATGATTCATTAGAATGCTCGGTCTCATGCAGCAAAGCAACAAGAACTTCAGCATTTCAACTGAGATTTTTTTGAGCATCCCCCTTACAGCCACCACTTGGCACAATGATTTTCATCTCTTTCTGAAAATTGAGGAGTTTTTGGGAAGAAAACACTTTCACAATGATGAAGAGTGCAAAGAAGCAGTAGCTTCATGGCCTAAATCATAAGCAGTAGATGAGTACAATGGAATTGAGAAACTTTTGATATCTCCCTGATTCTGATAAGATGATTGATGACATTATGATTTCTCTCTGTGATTCTGATAAGCTTCATCTCCCTTTTATGATAAGTGGCTCAATAACAATGGCGACTATGCTGAAAAGTAGGGTTAGATCCAGTGATATTGTGAATAAAGTTTTGCTTTGATGTCTTCTGTCTGAATGGGGTTCATACATACTTTCTGGACGACCCTCATTTTCCATTTTTTAATATCTATTATTGAGAAACCTCTTTGTCTTTCTCCTTTGGCAGTTATGGTGAATTGTTGCTATTATTAAACAAATAAATACTCACCGGTATTTGTAAGTATGTAAAACAGTTTGTCTTTGGGAATAGTGCTTTTTCTTTCACTCAGAACTCTAAAATGAAATGTCAAATCCTCAGAGGTTATTCCTTTTGCTGATCTATGATTAATGAATAAGTGAATGAACTCCTCAAATCCTATTTCATCCATTTCCCGTTTTGACAAGACTGAAATTTCATTTGATACTTCATGCTGCATGGCCTGGATCTAAATGTATGCAATAAAATAGGCTTGGTGACAAATCAGACCACTTTTTGATGTGGCATTTCTTTTTTTATACAATGGAAACTAAAATTGATTTGATCATTATGTTAACAGGATTGCTATGAGACTATAAAAGCTGAGGAAATTCAATATCATTCCTGTGAAATTTTTTTTAATTCCTTAAAACTCACAAATTTTGTGAGTAAAACCTTGATTAATGCCATTGGTGTAATAATTGATCTTCCAAAATACTAGGTAGTTGAATAGCTTGAAAATATTAAAGCAACATGTATATTACAGTAGACTTTTATTTATTTAATTTTATTTAAAATATAGCTTTAGGGCTGGATTCAATTTGCATATTTACACACATTGAGGAAATGTTAAGATGTCTTCAAATTAAAAATACTCAGAAAAATATTTTTCAAAGGGAAACTTGAAATCTGAAATAATCTTATTGTTGATGACCTTGATTAGTTACTTGTATTTTATTACTAAATTCATGAAAAAGGAAAGACAACTGACCTCATAATTTGTTGCAAAATATCCCAAACTTCGCATGAGATGAGGAAGTTCACATGTTTTGATAGCACATGTAATGACATGTTCATTCTGCCAAAGGTGGCCTTCATGGAGTAATTGAGCCAGGTAAAAATAGTCGATAGCTTGCTGGAAGAGCCAACCATTTCTGCCTCCATTTAGCATACAGTAGTAAGGGTCCAAGCCGTATCCACCTTCATTATGGAGAGTCTCCAGTGCACTTTCCAATGATGATATTTGTAGATGGATGTAAGGGAGAACATGAAAGAAATTTGAAAAAGTTAAATAGTTCCTGCATATTTTGCTCGATTGGAAACAATTTCAATAGAATTCAATTTTTTAGTCCACCATTCAAGGTTAAAAACTCAATTTTAGCTTCTGCAAATGTCCTTTAATGATCATGCAGTACGAAAACCTAATTGGTAAAACCTTGTTTCATCTTGCTACGATGTTTACGAAGTGATAGTTATCCAGTCTATAAAGTACTTTACTTTAGTAAATGATTTATCCTATGCTACATTTTATCTTAAACATCATAGATAATGTTCCAATTAGAGGTGGTTATAGCTAGTTTTTGAATATTGCACATCATCATGGGCTCCTTAAGTACTTCCTCTCAACAGACTCCATGAAAACTATGTTATTTCCATCATCAGTTCATACTTTCAACCCCCTTTCATGCAATCCAAAATTCCTATTCTCCTCTACCCTGCTTACAGACCCAAGAGTCTTCAATACCGATCTTTCTCTCAGTACGTTCTCCATCCTTTTTTTTCTGAATTCCTTGAATTTCCCCCTACATCTTCCTCTCTTCCCCTACTATGTCTTAAAACCTCCTCATATATCTTCCTCTCTACATAGTTTATTTACTTCATCCTTTTCCATGCCCACATCAAAGAAGCCTTCAACTTACACCCCTATTCTTTTCTCAACTGCCAGGTTTCAGAACCATTAAATGTAATACATCTTATGAAATTTTTCACAAATCATTTCTTTGAAGTATTCTGGGTATCTGGTTCCTCATTTTTTGAAGAAACCTTTTTTGCTAATGCAATCTTTCTAAAGTCGTTACAACTATGGTCATTTTCCTTCAAAATGATGCCAATATGCCTTTTGCATAATGTAATTTATGCCCTTTCATTTCAGTATTTAACTTAGCTTTTCTACTTCATGAGATTTTCATCTATTTCATATATTCTATGGAAAGTCAAAGCATCCTCTTTGGACAGGGTAGGTTATTCACTATATCAAAATTGTGGTACAAACTCAGTCACGACTTTCTCAGATTTCGACCTAATGCCCCGCTGCCACAAAATAATTGTTTGAGTCTTCCATTTGTCTTAAGATGCTCCTTACTCTTGGCAAAATATAAGTCTAAAAAATGTCTTACTACCTGCTAATCAGATGATGGCTGATCGGTCTGCAATATATGTATCTAATTGAGTAATTTGGTTTTAAGTAAGAATGCTAGGTTTTTTCTTAGATTCCTTTTATTCTGAGAGCTGTGAACTGAAATATTTATAAATCCGTTTAGAGAGTGTAGTATGCATTCAATCCAATGAAATATTAATTATTTTTGTGATCTTATAAATAATTAATATTTTTTTGCTTTTTTCAATGTTTAAGTTTTTTACATTACTTGTAGATGCATTTATTAGTTTGTGAATTATGGAATTTTTGAGGTAGGTATTTGTTTTGCATATTTTATAAAAATGGAAAAAGGTGTGCTCCTCTTCATGTACTTCTTTTGTTCCCTGAAAATATGGTCATCTTAGGATCCTGAAGAGCTTTCCTGGTGTCTTATGATTTTCCAGATAAATTTTATCCTAAGCTATTCATGCACTCATGGGTCAAGCATCTAGAACTTGGGACCGTGGCCCACAGCCAAATGATGCATGTACTACATCGCTTCACCACTGAATGTTTTGTGGAAGGCAAAATAAAGAACTATAAACTTTTGTATCATTGAGTGTACTGCCTTTTTTCTTTCTCTTTCATGTTCCCTTCAAATCTCTGTTGCATGTGTCCATTAATTATCCATACTGAATTTTCATATAATTATACCTGAAGCAGGTAAGTGTAGATTTAAATTAATTACCTTTTTATTAATAGTTAAAAATTAAATTCATCAGCAAATAACCTCCGTAAACAAGAATGTTTTTTTTTAATTTCTTAAAAATTTTATTTTGCAAATTATCGACTATGATTCATTGGTTTTCAACCGGCATTAGTATGATACATTGAACTCTTTAATGCAAAATAGAATTGCTAATTCATATGACTAATGACATGAATCCTAGTATATTTTTACATGGCACTAATGATTGCCACCAATGCTAAATGTTCACTATTTTCTCCATCATATGACTGAAAGTAATTAAAAGAAGCTGCAGGTAAGGCCACCTCTCTTCTTTACTTAATGTATCAACAAATTAGTTATTTATGATTTCTCATGAAAGCCAAGTGGGCAACTGTTCTAAGGCAGTGGAGAAGCCAGGTTGTTTGGGTGTTAAACAGAACCAAATATGTATTTTTTAAATATTTAAGACTTTGGGAGGTATTGAAGACAAAAAATAAGAGAAATCAGGACAGTAGGTCAGCCTCCCCATTTACCATCTTTCTAGTTCAATACAATTTGCTACTAGAAGCTAAGGGTTTTGCCCTGTTGTGATAAAATTATCATAATGTGTAGTTTCTTATCTGTTCCGGTAATTATGTTTTGATGTAAATGACTTCTACGGAGAGAAAAAATTATGCTTTGTAAATTCCACTTAATATTTACGAAGTATAATTTTTTCTCTCCGTAATGGATAAGTTCCACAAAGTTAAGCCTGA
>LYUA01000353.1:945290-956359 GCA_002093875.1 Calopteryx splendens
CTCTGACTTGTCCTTTATTTTACTTTGTAAAGTCCTGGGACCAATAAATATTATTATTACATTATTGAAATAATTTTTATGAACTCTTACCTTGTGTTTGTGCGCCATTTTATGACACAAGTTTCATTTTTACCCAGGGAAAATACAGTTTTGTGGTCATTAGATACGACAACAGCTGCCAGTTTTACAGGGTGAGCCACGACCCCCATGGCCTTATAGGGATTACCGTCTAATGGAATCTTCTGCAAACCAATCAGTGTGGATGTTGCAAAGAACATTACTTCTTCTCCATCTGATTGCTGTAGCATCTATAAAATCAGTGATAAGATTTTTGACATGTAAGTAAACAAATCATGCTTTAAAGTTTAATTTTTTTGAAATTTTAAATATTCAAATTCTTTGTATGTATTAACTGAAGAGTTAGATTTGCTATGGAATTTTGTATTTATCTTTAATATCCAGTGACTTTAATCCTTGATATTGCCACACTAGCATGAGCTAGAGCTGTTGCTATGAGCAATCTAGGTGAATTTTAATCTGTAAATAAGCTCCTTATTTAAGTGAATCAAATGCCTACAGAATACCTACATGAGCACTTACATGATAGAATGATATGGGGCTATCATAGACAATGCCTCTAAATGTCCGACTGTACTCTTTGGTCTCCAGGGTGTATAGCTTAAATTTGAACTAAACAAAGTATAATTAATGCAACATATTAAGGAATTTATTTTATAATACATTAATTAATAAATAGCAACTATGTCATAGATACCTCTGAGTTAGTTATGAGTAGGCATCTCTTGCCCAACAAATTGTCTGTCCAGTTGATGTGTAAAGGATATGCACTCTGTTCAATGCGATCTCTTGTAAGTATCCGAAGACCTTCCTTTTTCCTATTTGAAAGACATACCATTGTAGCATCTCTGAGGTTTCTTAAAGATATTGCTCTTAGATAAATTGTATACTATTTGCAAATTGTTACCACTAATCTATGAGTTGTATCTAGTTTCCACAATCTTTTATGTACTGAACGCAATCTCAAATATTCAATGGGTTAGTGTCAGTAGATGTGTTTTACAAGTTTATGAATTAAAAAAAGAGGTAGATCACATAAACCCCATTGAAAGAATACTATGCAGGTAACTCTTGGTTTATGCTCATTTGTTTTACATATTTTTGCTTCAACTCACTTTGTATATTTGGTCATAATGCCTCCCTTCCTCCGGTGATCTAGCAAAGTTTTAAGCATCCATCAATATATCACGTTAATGAGTTTAAATTTCCCTCCTTCCCCATTATTCCTTCCAAAGCCACTCTAACAATCATTCCTTAGACAGCTTCAAGATCTTAAGTGATCAATCCAGAGACTGGTTGGCTGCAACTCCACTCCTCTCTCTTTTCCAACTTCCTTTTCATTTCTAAACATGAGGAACATTAAAAATAAGTACCTTTTTTGTATTAAAAAAACTTTACCCATGGTATATTTGTTTGATTTATTTTGACATGTAAGAAAATAACTTCTACTATTTTTCGACATAAGTTCTGCTGTTTTTGAGGCACTTGTCATATCTGGAGACCAGTTTGTATATTTCCTCTTCAAAGAATGGCACTGTCAATGATGCAAAACTCTCCCTCTTGAATGATCCCTCTAGAAATTTCAGGAAATTCATAGTGTAGTAAGGAAATCACAAAACACAGATTCTCACAAATTTTCTCATCAAATTTCCTGACCAAATCTTCATTGAAAAAAGAAGGCCGCCCACTCCTTGGTTCATGGCGCAGATTAATTTGGCCTTGGTTGAACTATCTTACCCATTTCATCACTGTCACCATAAATCTCAATGAACTGCCGATGAATTTCATTGGGTTTGAGCATTCTTGCATTCAGATAATTTGTATTAAAAAATTCACAAGGTATTTTTTTTAAATTTATTTTTACATGAAAGAGCATGCCCTAAACTATTTTTTGACATACTTTTTGTTGTTGCTGAGGCATTTATTTCCATTGCTTGCAAAGTTTAAGTCAATAGAAGATCCCACCGACTGTAATATGGTCTGTTACAGTACTTTATTTTTTAATGCACCCCGTAGCTTTTGTATTCACTATGTGGTTTAGGTGTTGAAGACATGGACTTCCCCTTCTCCCATTATCTCCATCCTTCATTTCCCTCCACCATCAATTTCAGGAACTTTTCATTCCTCAATGGTGACCAACAAGTTGCACTCATGTTTGCATTATAAATTACCCTAAACTGTGCTTCTGGAGAACTTCACGTGTTGGTCTATTGATCCACTTAATTGTCATCATGAACCCCTAGCTCTATTGTAAAAATGAATTTAGTCTCCTCTCCTCTTTTACTTCTTGGGTCTAAGTTTCACTGCCATATAAAGCTACTCTCCATTTGTAGGTTTTATGAAGCTTTTTTTTATTTAAAAACTGTTGCTATAGAACATCAACAGCTCTTTGTTGAAGACTATTTCTTCTTGGTTAATTCTTCTTCTTACTTTAGCTTTACTTTGCCAATTCCACATCACCAATGTTAGGAAAACAGTAGATGCAATAAACAAATACTAAAATGATCTTATATCATCGCGTATTAATAGGTTACAATGAAAGGTTGGTGTCCTATACACCCCCTGCCAAAAGCCTTTCAGGCACCTTGCAGGGTGCCCCATAGATGTAAATTCCTAGTGATCCTATTTCCCAAAAAAATGAGTTCACCTCTTTGAGGTTTTTATTACTATGGCATTCATCAATCTGTGCTTGAATCTATTACTTCTCATATTATATAAGGTGCAACTCAAAATGCCGAGAATTTAAATGTTCCACCCAATCGAGTGGCAGTTAGAACTTCTGGCACTAGATGCCACTTTGCATATATTTCAGCTGCCAGTCTGCCAAGAGGCATCTTTATTATTTCACGAATTTCTTTTTTCATGTTGTTTTCGTTAAACCGTGTTCTCTCTCTGCAAATTTCAATATTTCTTCCACTGTGAAAATTACTGCTTTGTTTCAGGTTTATAATAAATCGACCATAATTCATTGGCAGTTATGACCTTGGACAGGAAGTTTGGGTCATCTACAACTATTGCTTGTAGCTTAGTGCGCACCTTCAACCCGATGGACTTGGGGCAAACTTCGCTGCAATTTGTCTCACATTCAGGACATCCACCAGAATGGCTTGACATATCCTGCACGATAATCCAACCCCTTATCTGCCTTCAATCCTCAAGGATCGCTTTACACACTTTCACGATCGTTTCTGACCCTAATTGAAATCAGTATTTTATTTACTATGCAGTGCAATTTCTGAGTACCTACCTTAACTCCAATGAGTATTCTACCAAAGAATAATCATTCCCAACTGATAGAAGTCTATTTCTTTTCTCAGGATATGGGTCAAATGTTAAGCAGTTAATAGTTCCATAATGAGGGCAGACGCGGCCACAGTAAATCCACTTTGGTCCTTCATCCTCAGAGGCAGTATCCATAGTAGAGCCATACAGTGTGACTGTATTCATCTCATCCTAAAGGGTTAGAATGTTTAATGGTATGCATTTTATTTTATCAATGCCTGAAAAAATCCTCTGATATAGAGCAAATATATATTGAATAGTGATCATGGATACTGATTGTGCATACAAATATGTACATATATGATATTGTTAGGGGTGATTTGTGGGCTGGTTGAAAATCAATAAGGGAACGTACAACTCAAATGAAAACTATTTGGATTGGAGCCACTTACATGCACAACCCATTTGCACTTCCCACCCTCACGCAACACATGCCATGTCACCATGTTCTCAATGGACTTCTCGAGTCCGCATCCCCTTGGTGACACCTTGGCATCAAAAGTCCCCATGGAATCATTTCATGTATCGATAACCTTCATCCTCCAAATGAAATATGAAGCCACTTCCTGCCATGAATTCCTTAAAGGCAACTCCACTAATCTTAATGTTACCCTCCACTTTCTGTAGTAATGCAATGGTATGCGAAAAAAATAAACATTCACTAAGGGAGCCAAGGAGTGAACTTTGTTAATCCATTTACAATATTAGATTTTTAAATATTGCCTTTATGAACAATTTTGGTTTGTTTATGCTCTCTAATCTCATTTTTTAAATTGATGTGTGTAACTGTGGCATTTCCCTCCCTCTCTCCATCCTGTCTTTGGGCATTCCCCCCTTTGCAAATATTGAGCCTCCCAGACTTATTTGAAGAGCTTATTTGTTAGCTAACCTTGTTTGCATCCCGGGCAAGTCCTTCAGCTAAGTCTGGGGGGCTAAAAGTCTGCAGAGGGTAGAGGAGGGAAATGCCACATAACCATTATATTGGGTAAGTCCTTTACCTTATTTTGTTGAAATATCTGAAAGACTTGGGCAGCTGAAAGGTAATTTTTAATTTCAATGCTACATGCTCATCCTTGGTTTTTATTTTTCTAGTGATTTTACTGAGTTTGTGGGTATCACAGATATCTATGGACTTGTACAAGTTTGTGGGCACAGACATTAAATAGTGAATAGACATTGTGCTATGAAATCATGCTAAATTCTCTTATACAGTAGATTCTCAATTATCCCAGACAATGAGATTTCTGGTTATTCACTCCCTACATGAAATTATTGATGAAATCATGCTAAATTCTCATTTATTGTAGATTCTCAATTATCGCAGACAGTGAGATTTCTGGTTATTCCGCCCCTATTTGAAATTATTTTGTTTGGTATTGCATATTTCTAATTTTAGATTTGCAGTTTAAGACCAACCACTGTCAGCCAGAGGGGTGTTTCTGTATTATTGAATTTTTGACTTGCTAACTTTCAAGGTATTAGCATTCCTCCATAGTTATATTTCATTGTACTTGGATCAAGTTTGATTGAGTGTGTTAGGATTTTAGAGGATTAGAGAATATCATCCAAGAGATTTTGTGAAGGAACCTATCTTGTGGACTCCAAGATGAGCCAAATTAGTAGATGTAAGTTGCCCAGTAAGGCACCAGGGACTTATGTTATATGTAGGTACCTTCGGTAGGAACCCTCCTTACTAAAATATCACAAATACTAGAACTGTCCATGAAAGCATCATGGAAGCAACTTGAAGTGGAAACATTGAGGCTGGGAGAAAATGACTTTCACTGATTGGAGGGCCCAGATTAAAATCAGGGTAATGTCTCTGGATAACCACAACCTCTACCAGGTTGAGTAATTTTTCAGGCCCTAGGTCTTTCTGAAAAAAACACAGGCATTACAGGGAAAGAAACTCGCATTCCTACTGTGTTAATGTGTCAATTTCCCATGCATTGAGGCTTAGTATGCAGTAAGCTCTAGTCTTGTCTATATGAATGAATGAACAATTTGAAGGTTGATTACTATGATTGGCAGTCAGTGTACACAGGAGTAAGATATCCATTAGGAATGAATTTAAACTCAGAATTAATTTAAACTCAGAATGCAATGAAGAGGCATTGAAATTTCTTTCAATACCTTGAAAAGTAATTTTTTATGATTGAATAGGATTATTATTCTTAAATATTGTTCATGGTTATCATTAATGGGGAAACATGAAAATATGTGCAGGAGAAACACAATAAATAAAAATTAAAAAAAAATTAAAACAGATTATTTCGCTTGCTACTTCTACTTTTTATAACAATGACAGTAAAAATTCATATTTTTAAAGAGCATTCATCAAAGCATAGAACCAGAAATACTTGTGTCAATTTGTGTATTTTTCTTTTATCTTTACATTTTTATGCAAACATTTAAATAATATCCTAAAACTCAGACAAAAAATTTAAACTATTCACTCACAATATGAGCCATGAATGAATCGTCTGTAGAGAAGCATATTTTGGTTATTGGAGTTGAAGAGATGTGGAAAGGTTCCTCTTGTTTAGGCAAATATAGACAGGAGTCAACAAAAAATAACTGCCCAGATTTCATGCCAACAGCCAGGTGGTTTCCTGTTGAAAATTATATTTAACTGTGAATTGAGTGTACAATTCATTGAAAGTATATGGAGGCCTTGCTTTTTTGGTCAGTCAGAGAACCTAGGAATTGTGAAAATACTAATGTTAACTTGATCTTGATAGCCAATAAAACTTACCTAGGCTTGTGTATTTGATGCAGGTAATAACTCTTTCTTCAGTATTCACAAAATCAGAAATTGATTTTATGTATGCAAACTGGCAGTTTCTGTAATTTACCATGCTGAGCTGCCCTTTTTCATTGCCTAATGTAATCTTGTCACTGATTTAAAAAAATATAATAAGTCGATTAAATGAATATGATTTATGCACATTAGGGCATTCAGCTTAAATCTTGAAATAGTTTGCCTTAGCTAATGCTAGCAATATTTTTGGCATTAGCAGATGTGTAAATTTAAGCTGATTTGACTGAAATTTGAAATTGACGGAAATTTTCCAGTAAAAAAAAAGATAACTTATTTTAATGGTTCTTAACTTATTCCTATGAAGTGTTTAAGCTTGTATCAGTATTATGAATTTGTCAAGGATTAGAAGTTAATAATATTAATTACTGAGCAAGTAACAATTCTTATTAAAATAATAAAGTTTGGAAAACAGGCATTCATTGCATAATCAACTCCCCACCATAAGGATTTGATTTTTGTAGTGTTCTCAATGGTGTAATGAACATAAAATTGAGAATCCCTCATGCAGCCTTCTTTGATGGGCTTAACATGACCTGACATGTCTTTCAATCAGAAGATTGGTTGACTGCAACCCAAGTGCTGCATATTCTAGGGAGAATTAATGTGGTGTTTCCTGTTGCCTTCCACATCGCAGTGGCATGTAGTCTGTGCACATCACTGGCTACCACAGCTGTAGCAATTGATGCTGTTCCACTTGATCTGTGCCTACTGGTGAAATTGCTGCCTTTCGCCAGGGGGAGGGTAGTTACAGTCCTTTTTCTTTCATTGTCTCCTTCCAGTGAGGATAGCTGTTTTTCTAGGTTGTCTACTTCCAGAAATATCTGTATTGATTTTTTCATTGTCTCATTCCAGTAAAGATAGCTGTTTTTCTAGATTGTCTAGTTCCAGAATATGTGAAAATTTTTTGCCCTTGACAGGAATTGAACTGGCGACCTCTGGTTCCATAGGCAACCAGGCTACCCCTAGGCTACCTCGCCCCCTCTTGATGGGCTTGAGGGCACAAATCACCATTGGTAATCACAGAGAAGTCCACAACTAAGTCCAAGAGGCCAAAGTCCATGGAGGGGGACTATCCAAAGATGGGGGAAGGGGAGGGGGGAAAATGCCACAAGTACATCCTCATTTAGGTAATAATTGATATTGTTTTACAACATGAGATTCAAGGAAGATCTCCTATTCATGGAGTAAATAGCTTGTATTATAAAATTGCAAAAGTCTATTTATATACTGACAATGATTTATACTAATTTCTTATTCCACACCAAAATCATGTATTTAATGACATATGGGCACTTTCTTAGTGATGGAAGTCACACAATAATATATCTTAGTTGGATAATTTTATTTGTGACCTAATTTGCTTAAATATGTCAATAGAATTTCCTGACTCAATCTCTTAATTATTTATTATTATTATATTATTATTATTAATAATAAATGCTTTTGTTAGATTTACTTATAATAACTGATTAGTGATGACAGTAATAACTACTGTAGCTAAAGGTTAAGAGAAATGCACAAAGACTGAAGTATCAATTTGAAAATTTTTGTCCACGAAAGTCAACAAGTGGTGAATCTTGGAAGTAGAATACTTTAATCTATTATTAACATCATAAGCACTGGGTCAATCTATCCCAAGTTGGTCAGAAAATGCCTCAACAGGGTAGTAGTGCAATATAATTTAGTTAAGGTGCATGTTTGTGGCCAATTGACAGTCTATGTAAGACATTAGGCTGATGTCATGTGAATGAAATTTCCCTATTCTCTGGGCTATGAGTGATTACCTCTCAGGGTGAATGTCAATAGAAGTAATTATTTCACATTGAGATTCCAGAAGGATATATGGCTTATTTTTCATGCAGTCAATGAGGTACACACACCCATGGCCATCAACTGTAAGAGAACCTTTCATAAGTGAAGCAAGCTATTGTATTTTTAATGCTAAGAGTAAAAAGTTAATATAAAAAAATCAAAAAGAGGAATAAAAAGTAATGCACTTCATACTGCTTTCGTTGTATTTCAAACTATACTCACCTCATGCTTTGATTTGCTCTATGGCGGCTTGCATAAATGTACTATTTAGAGCAACAATAAGCCTCACTTACCCACGATCAAATCTTTTGGTCTAGAAAAACCTTTAATTTCATGACTATCCATGTACAATGCTAGGAGGAAGTTTGTGTGTGAACGAACAGAAGTTCTTCTATATTTATCTCCAATTTCCCCAAACTCTGTAGTCCGCCTTCTTCTTTCTGTAACAGTATTTGGGAAGAACGCAGTTACCCTTATTATAGTTTTATGACAATATGTATTAAAAGAATTTTGCTAAGCAATCATTGGATCCTTTCTCTAAATCATCTTCAATGGATGGTACAGTGAAACTGAAGTGATTTCATTAAATTTCCTTTCAAATTGTGGATGGTGAAGGAAGGGCAAATTGTATCAGTAAATATTCATATCAATGCCTTATTGCATTTCTCTTTAACTACCTTCATCTATACTTATTGAGATTACTGATTATGTATGTGATTTCCCAACTTTTGACAAAATTGTTGATTTTTTCCATACTTTTGTGCACCATAAATTGTGAGAAATGGCCAAAGTGAACAGAAATTATTTTCAGAGTTACTTAGAAATTTAATTGTTTTTATTTGTTAATAAACCACAATTTTTATTTGATCAGATTTTGAAAAAATGTGCAGCTTATGCATGAAAAATATAGTAATTAGTTTGGCAAATATAGGCTGCACTGAATGTTACAAACCACATTCGACCAGTATGTCTTCATAGTGCAAATTCATTACCATTTAAACTTGATTTATTCTTTTCCATCTGGTCATCAGATATTAACTGAAGATGAAATTCAACCTGCTTCAAATTTTTGGGCATCCCAGGATACTGTATCCAGTAAATAAGGCGTAACGTATGATCATAAAATCTAACTGTTCCTGAAGAATCTCCAGTAATCACAAACCTGATGAGTTAATTAGGATATAAAATATTTATTATATGAGTGCGTGAACAATAGTAGCAGCATGGTAAAAGAGGTGATAGAAACGTGATGCTACAGGAATGATGAATACAAATTAACATAGTGATGGGCTAAGAATTGATGGGCCTTCATTGAGTGGTGGAAAGAGAGGTCTATGGAAGGCACAAACATGAAGAGCAGGAAAACTAGTGCACTTGAGACACAGTAGCTTACCAAAGAAAATAATGGATCCATGGAATTGCAAATGGAAACTAAGAAAGGAAGAAATATATATTGTTCTTGGACTTCATCGTCCACTAAGAACATACAAAAAATGAATAGATATGAGAACTCATATGTTACTTAATGACTTATTTTGAAAAAGCAGATACATTTTTAATGGAAGAGAAATAATAAACACTTTATGTAAGTTCAAAGCATGAGTATGTCATGTTATATCCTTTCCAAGCATAAGGATGAGGAAAAAAATCTTTTTTTTAAAGAATGAAGTGGAATCTTTGATGTCCTTTGGAATACTAATCAATAGCTTTGCTCTGACAGTACAAAAAGATTTTTGATATGTGGTAGTTCTATGTTGAGGGGTGATTAAGTAGTTGGGACTTTTTTCCCTGGCAGGAAGGAGTTGCATTAAATATTGAGGTTTTTCATGTTTATAAGGACAATACCAAAAGGAAGCAAGCATTTATTTTCTTCTATTTTGAACCTTCAGCCATTCAAGGCAGGGGCAAAATAATGGGAAATATGATAGTCTTTTTTAAGCTAATAAAACCTTACATATTTAATACCCATTGAAGCTATAATGAAGTTCGTCAGTGAGATCATGGTAAATAAGGCAAAATTAACCTATGAGGGGAAAAATAAGTGTAGATGTTGCTTGTAAGTATGGTGGGGTAAAAGGTTTTTCTGAATTTTGAGCTGGTAAAGGATTACATTGACCTTATTGCAAATGGCTTGCACATGGTTGTGCCAAGGCAGATTACTGACCATAGTGACCCCCAGATTATTGGCATAATTCGAATATACTATTTCTGCATTACCAACTATTATCTTGGGCATAACATTAACGTCCACATGTCTAACTATTATGAGTTACCAAGTAGTACCTATTGACTTAGTTTTGTTACAGTTTAGTGCAAAATTATTATTTTCAGCCCATGAGTCGATGGATTTAACATCCTGATTTACTTTGGTAATTGCATTGTTCAACTCATTCATATGGCAATGATAGTGAATCTGAAGGTTATCAACATACAGCATTTATTTACAGTTTACAATACAATTTGGAAGGTCAAGGACATTCAGAGAAAATAAGAGGGGGCCAAGCACTGAATCCTGAGGGAATCCACAGTGGATCTTTGTTCAGTCCAATGTGCTACCGTTTGCATCCTTGACCTCCTGTTGTCGCTCATTTAGATACGAGTAGAACCAATTTAGTGAGGAGCAGGAAAAGTTAACTTCTTTCATCTTTTAGAGGAGCAAGGCATGACATGCATGGCCAAATTTGGCCAATTTGCTTTAAAGCATTTGTGAAATCAAATAAGAACTAGGATGGTGATCATATGTTCGTCATTTCATGATGTATATCATCTGTAACTTTAACCCTTTCGTGCTCATGGCATTTTCGGTTTTCGTGCTCCGAAAGCTCACGGCTTATTTTAAAAAATCGTTAGGGTTTTTTTCAAATATTTCTTGTGAGCGTGTTTCTGGATCTAGGAGTTCAAAACTTTTAATACACATTGGTAACGCATCATACAGTACAATAATAATAAAATTATATGTTAAAAAAAATTATTTATATTTATGAAAAAAAATGTCCAAAGCCTTTGGTTTAAAACCAAAGCTGATGTATCGGCACCTTGAGCGTTTTAAGCAAAACATGGAAAGCCGATATATTGG
>LYUA01000353.1:1065313-1077987 GCA_002093875.1 Calopteryx splendens
TGATTTACCAGGATGACCTGGTACCCGAAAAATGGTACACAGTTTGGGTGAAGCTGAGGGGGCTAAGAGGCGGCACCCGGAATGGAACACGGGCCCTCCAGCCAGTGCCCCAGTGGCCAGACTCTAACCACTGGACTACCACGAAGGTTGGTTTAACTTAATGAAGATAGGAGTGAAAGATTTTCTGTGAAACACAAGTGAATTGTATACTTTGAAGTGAAGTATACTTGTATTTCATACATGGAAAGAATAGAGTTATCACTTGTCTAATGTGAGTACTTCATTATCATAATTGGTAATCCACCTGTAAAATGTAGGTTTTGGACTCTTCCTAACAACTATAATGCATTGCGTAACGCATCTCATGCACTTTCTCTAGTTCGTTTTTTATTATTTCTTTCTTCGGTTCTTTCTACGCCATCTCTGCCATCGCGCTATCCAAAAACAAATTCTATTCCCTGCCTGCTCACCTGCCATTACCCCTTCTATTACGGCCTCCAATATAATCGCGCCTTTCAATATCCCCAAACAATCATATTTTCTGCCTTCTTCTACTTTCACCAAGCAAATTTCTCCTCCCGTCTTATTTAAACTTAACTCCGGACGTTATTCATGACATGGCTAAATACCAAAAATTATAGCATTACGATATTTTTACTTACGGAAAAGGAAATGGAAAACATGGAAACTATTTTCCATTCGAAATTTTTCAGATTGGATATACGAGAATTTAAATTCCAATAAGCTGCTTCTTAATATTTTTAATTATTATTAATTGATATTGATTCCTTCGAGAAATGAAATTAATACAATTTTGGGGAGTCAAACTGCTACTATTGATGTTATATTATCTTAAATCGAATTTATAAAAAACACTTTTAATCTACAGAAAAAAACATTTTGTATTTTTGTCTCTGTTTTAATTTGGTAAATGTATTTGGTGAATGTATTGAAAAAGTGCAAATTTGTGTTACACATTCCTAATAATACCTACCCTTTTCTTAGCTATATAGTAAACCTGAATTAATCCATTTCCATCCACGAAGGTGAAAACATTGTCTCGAGTTAATGAAGGATAAACGATACCGATGATTGAAATGAATGCAGGAAAAAGGTGTAGGAATGCTTAGTAAAATTTCTTGATGGAACCGATAGAGATCAAGCAACGTGAGATAAAATATGTAAAACTTAATAATGAAGATATTAGGTCAGTAGGATTAGATAGAGCCAGGGAACGTGACATGGATGACGATTTTTTTTAGTATTCAGGAAGAGTAGATAATAAGATAAGATATAAGATAATGTAATGAGAAAAAATAAGGAGAACAAGGCACTAAATAGTATACTTACTCAAAAATTACCATAAAAAACTAAGAGGTAGAGTGATGTAATTTTTAGTGCAGAATAAAAATTGACTGGAAGTGTAATAGATGAGTATATTACACTTCCAGTATGTATATATATTTGGCAACTGGAATCTTGTTTAAAAGTTTGAAAAACATATATCAGTAACAGTAGTGAATCTAATTCCATCACTTTGAAATGATGCTAACCTTTTAAATAACTAGTTTTTGTCTCTAGATAATTTAATTTCCAGTACTTCACCTTTGGTTTTCCGTTTCCGTGGTGACGAAAATATGTTTTTTGTTCCGAAATAAGAGAAACATAGTGGGTCTACTAATAAGGAATTGCACAGGCCAATAGGCTTTACTTACAAGGCTTCGGATCACTGTGAGACCTTTTTCTTAGATCTCCGGTGGCTCCGTTTCCCTTTTTCTGTGCACGTGCGATAAAGTGTCTTTTTTAACGTCTTTTCCTTATCGCGATATTTCCGGGGGTTCTTTGTAATGGAGCGCATGCTGTAAATTAGCCCGGTACCGCGCAAGTCGACTTTCATAAAAACCCTCGCCTTCGGGCTTACCCGTTTCTTGCTGCAGGTGGCCCATTGTATGCTTTATGGAGCAAATACCGTTGAAAGCGCCTCAGAATCCTTAACATCCCGATTAAACCACCTGGGGAGGATAATTCCCGCTCGCCCGGAAACCGGGTGTGAATATTTTAGGAATTAAGATGAGGCACGGGATAAGGAAACTTCTTAGGGACGTACTTCGCGCGTTCTTTGCGTATTCCATTCAAATGAGTTCTCGTCGAATGGATGCCGAGGCGGGTGTGAAAGCAGCGCTCTGATTGGGAATGGAATTACACATTTTTAGGAGGGGTAGAATGAGTGGAGATGGATTGAAGCTCCTTTAACTCTTGCGGAAATAGTTCAGAAGGCGAAAATTGCGTCTTGTCATGCCGGTTTTACATTTTTCTCCGTGGAAGTACCCACGAGACTTCCATCTCTGTGTCTTTTTTCGTATTGGATTCCTGACTTGTTGCCTGGAAGACGTTCAGTATGGGCGAGACCTCCATACTAGGGACGATTCATTATTGTTAGGTATCCGTTGGAATGATGATTTAATGGAGCGTGGAATAATGTAGGTTGGTTTTTTTGCAAATCTATTGGAACCTTTGAACTTTAACTAATTAATTTTCTGAGAGAATCAGAAATAATAATAAGGGAAGATCTGTATGTAATGCTTCCTATAAAAAATAGACGAGGCATTTCATTTTCATCTGCTGCCGTTCTAGTCTCATCAAAAATATAATCAAGACGGGGGTTTTATAATGAAAATGGAACAGAATGAAATGCAGAGATACTATCTTGGGACGCGTTCTGTTGGTCATGTACAAGTATAATTTATAATAGGTAATGTAAATTATAGTTATATTTCCACTTGCATGGTTCGAATCACTGAGACTCTTTTTCCCTTTTATCTCCGGTGGCTTCATATTATCATCTTTCCCCTCTTTCTGTGTAAGGGCAAAAGTGTCTTTTTTTACCGTCCTCTCTTTTTCGCGATATTTCCGGGGGTTCTTTATGCATAGTGAATATATTCCACATTAATTATACATACACATAATGGATATGACAAAGTAACATAAATAAATATTAAATTATACTAAGCGTCTTAAATTGGGATGGGAAATAAGGTAAAAAGTTCAATTCAAGGATTCAGTTTCAATGGACAATGATTTCAACTGCTCGGGGGAGGAAAAGCTGCTGGTACTTTATTATTCTCATAAAATAACCTCGTGTATCTGGCAGTGAGGGAAGTTTGCGCAGGAATACAGCTAGAATAAATTCCACACAAATCGCTCACAAATACTATTGCTCGAGGATGGGAAGAAGGATAAAAGTCTTTTGAGTAGTTTTTTTTTACTATTCTCTCCCTTCTCTCGGCCACTCTGAGATCAACAAGTCTGCCTCACTCACTGCCGGACGTGAGTCACGTGTCCTTAGTCGTGATGGATCTGCTTACCTACGCTCGTGACGCCCTTAATTCCGGATTTCCCTTATCCGGATTGTGGTCTCGAGTTTCTTCAGATGCTGGATGCCAACTTCGTCGGCGATCCTCCTCAATTTGCCACAGCAGAATGCAAAGGAGCATCATCACCCCCCTCCTCCCTAAATGTTAAGCCAAAGAAAGGGAAAGGAAAGCATTCTCGAGACTCCGTATTTCGTGAGCATTCTTCGACTCCCCGCCACAGCCGCTCGGCCAAACATCGGCGCGTCGCGCATAGCAATTTAATGGCCGTTTCGTACTTCCGAGGCGCAGGGAAAATATTTTAGTTCTCGTTCACTCATGATGTACGTCCTCTGAAAATCTCGAAGTGTCGCCGCAATGTTCTCTTTTTTATTTTGACGGTGCATTCGGGACGTGTTTACAACGGGGACGAGGCTTTTTCATTACTTTTCCGCTCCTCCTCGTTCCCACCAACAATTCCACACACGGCTGGCTGACCGCGTTTTTCGCTTCACGGTGGTTTCCCGTACGGAAATGAATAAAATGTCGCGAGTTTCCCGCATTCTCCCGCTTCTTTCGCATCCGAGAAATGGTTGCATATATGAACGGGTTGCGTCCCCGAGGGTAAGCCGCAGGAATGACATTCGTTTTGTTTATTTCATCACCATTTAAAGGGTTTCTAGTTTGAAGTTCTCACGTCCCGTCACTCCACGCCTTGGGCGTATTAAAATTAATTCCATTTCATGAGCCCTGGGGAAGTTTCAGCAGTGGCATATTTTTGAGCGTAGATTGTGACCGTTAATGGACGAGAAGGAATCACCGACAGCACCGTGCTTCCACTCTCCTGCTCACTTGACCACTGATGTGAATGTTTTTTATTATTTTCTTTCTTCTCATCCACAGAGTGATTTTTTCCGAGTGAAAGTTATTCTTGGCTGGTGGATTAATTCAAATAGAGGTTGGAATTAAGTCACATCTAACTCAGTAATGATTGATTGTTTCATAATTTAAGTGGTATTGCAAGAACACCTGAGATATCTATACTGATGGAGCGGTTAATGGGGAGAAAGGGCGGAGAAAAGTGCGGTGCACAGCGAAGCGCGCAATGCGGTCCCAGAGCTACAAGACAAATTCTGCGGTCTAAAGGATGGCCTTGACTGAATTTAACTGACTGTTAAGACTCTAGACATTTGATTACGTAATACAACTTACTTGGCAATAGTAAATTTTGATTTTTTTTAAACCACTGATTTTTATTTCGTATTGGTATTATTCCATAAGTTAAGCCTGAAGGCTTTGCCACCAAAAATTTGATTGACTAATCTGACCTGCCTTTATAGATGTCATTCATTGAGTGTATATTTTAATTCTCGTTCATCTAGCACGGTAAAAAAGTACTTGAAAAATAACAAGTTTGGGCTGTTTGTAGATTCTTAACATTGGATCTAGGGATAAACTTGCCCGTCTTTCTTATTTTCTTACACAAAATGTGCGCCATATACCAATCCTCTCTTTTGTTTCCATCGTGAATACTCCACTCATATTTGACCAGTTTAGTGAATGCTTGTGAAAATCCTCAGGAAAGATACGCATATTCCGATGTAGAGGATTGAGTTAAAGCGATGGTAAAAATGCGAACGAATGGTTTTTCTAACTAATTCTGGCAAGTATAAAGGTTTTAATTAGGAGCTGGAGTCGATTCTGGCCCGACGCTGTGTCCAAAGGCGCATTGCAAATGGACGTGCATATTGATAAATGAGACGGAAAGTGATAATCTGCTTGAGAATTGCTCTGAAACCCGATATCCGAGGGGTTGGCCTCTTTAAGATGCGCTCTTTGTGTTTCCCCCGAGGCATATTCCATTTCAGTTCCGTTCCCTGATTTTACTTGCATTCAATAAGGTTTCACAAGAATTGCTCAATGCACGTGTTCTATCTCGCGGAAGGACTTTCCGTAATGGCGACCGATCCCGCACTCATCTCAATAGGCCTGTGGAATGGACGTCACGTGACAGGAGCTGTGGGACTCGTACCGTCAATGTCTCCCTCGTGCGAATCGTTAAAAATTTAGTGGAGATATTGATTTTCGGCCTTAAGAAAAAAAAACTCAGGCCTCCTGGGAACAGGAATTGAAGATTAAAAGGTTGAAGAGAAGGAGGATCCTGAGACAGTGGCCACTTTACTAAATTGTGTCCATTTTCTTGTTTCTATCATCGCTCAATCTTATTCATCCTTTTTTAGGCATCTCCAACTCTAGGCGAGTGAATTGAAATTTCGTTTCTCCCTTACGTGTCCTACCATGCATGGCTGTGCACCTTGCGACTCCCAGACGGAAATTTCCACGCTCTGCGGGCTGAGAAATTACGAGTCTGGTCTCTGGAGGCACTTCTATGGGAGCACCTTCGGAATGAAGAGCACGTAGGGAGAGCGTACATGCATAAACATCTATTTCTCGAGAGTTTTTGAGGCCCGACTCAACTAGCTGCGACGGAAGGACTCGGGATAGCTGCAGGAGAACGTGCCCCAGCAAATTATTGCGAAAGATTTAAAACTTAATCATTGGTTGAATTAATAATAATTAATATGTTTATTTTCGTTTAGAAGGGGGATCCATAGAGGGTGAGAGTCTGTTTTAGTGTGTGTGTCTGTTTCCATGCATGGCTTTTTGCACCTTGACTAAATGCGTGTATAATAAGTGTTCTCATCCATCATTCTAAACATCCCGTGATTTAGTTTTGTTTTTGATAGGTGAGGGTAGAACGCAACTCGACCAAAGTCATAGGGCGTGTGAAATTCACACCCACAGGGTGGGGGAGGGGGGCGAGTTCTTCTCCACAAACACTGTGGAGTAGGATCAGTGGAGACGTAGGTGTAGGTAAATGTTGTTCGCCCGCTAGTTGGGGCCCGCTAGTATCATTTGCCCCCTATTAATTTTAAAAGGGGAGCAAGAAATGAAAGATTTACTAGTGTGAAGTTACAACGAAACTGAAACCGACGAGCAATCTCAAGTGTTCACGCATACATATGATATACTCGAGTCCCTACGGAAAAGCAGCGGGAAGTGGGTGAAGGAAATTGGCGATAGTATAAGCATGCCGACTGTGGATAAATCGCTCCCTCAGTCAGCATCGTTTTCGCCAATGATTTCCTTAACCAGGGTCACTGAGGAGAAACGACCGGTTTGCTTCCTTTCCTATCTTATTATGGTTCTATGCAATCTATGTGAGGATACCGCAGTCCATTGTTGTAAATTATAATAATATTGGATCATACGATAGTACGAAGTATAAGTTCGTCTTTTTGGGATGATTTGCGTGTAGTGGTGGTGGCACGGGTTTGTATATTGCCCCAACATTGCAGTAGAGGTTTCCATTGGATTTATGATTTTTTTTCCGTTTTTCGTTTATTTTGTGTGATGAATTTATTTCTATCAGTTTATTCAGCTCTGTTTTAATTTTGCCATGTGGTGGATAAAAAAAATTTGCCCTTCTTCTGGATTTAAATATTTTATTCCTTTCGTTAAATTTCTCGTGATTTTACATTTAACTCCATTTCATTTTCTTTATGGAGTCGCTGTGGTGATAAAGTAAAAGAAGCGAACAATCTGTGTTTGCTTGCTTGCATTCTTAGCACTTTCAAATGTTTTTTCCCGACAGCCACAGCTTTTTATGATGCATCTTTAAGAGCAAATTGCTTTCTATGCGATCGAAAAACAAATTACAAGTGGGTATCAATCAGGGTGCTGGGCTATCAATCTATCGAATGATTTCTTTTCCCTCATATGTGCAGAATTTGTTACATTTACACGTACCACCTGTTCCAAAAAAGTATTTTCATCTCGATATTTTTTAAACTTCTTTATTTCTATAATCTAATTAAATAGGTTTTTATGGAAAAATAGTATTCTCAGGGGATTAAATCCGTTGATTACATCTAGTTCATTCTTCCTTGACGTTTTTATTTACCCTTTACTCATGGGAATGTTTTTTTTCATACTATTTTTAGTTATCCCATGAAATTGGATGAATTATTTTCCGATTTATAGCTTCGATTCTTGTTATTGATGATTGGTAACTTATAGAAAAAAACCTCATTTTCTCGATCTCATATACCAATGCCCATTGCTTATTCATGCCATCATGTTCGTATTACTTTCTAAGCTTCCATCACTATTTCCACATAAATTTCCTCATAGCTTATCCCCCCTCCGACATGCCTTTCAAAATGTCCATTTTTTCCCATCTTTCCCACTTCCCTAGCAATTTCCTTATTTACAAGTCCCTTATCATTCCGCTACTTCCAGTGTCTCTATCATCCACCACTCCTGTCTTACTCGAATTTCCCTCTCCACCTGACTTTTTCTCCTAACATACATAGAACCACCTTGTCTTTCTCTCTGTCCCACTTATTTATCTTTTTTCCACTCGTGCTAGTGCTATGCACTCTAATGTATGCGTATCTTATTTCCTTAAGAACCACGTTCCGGAATCCAGTTGCCACCCAAAATACTGCCCAAATGCGTGTACTGTTCCACCTGTTCTCGTCCATTCGCTCCAAAGTGATGATGCTTAGCCTTCGGACTGTTGTGAATATTATTTCTCTCGTTTTCTAATTGTTTAGCTTGGCTTTAAATTTATCGCATTGAATATCTAATGTGCTCATTGAATACTGAAAGCTATTGGATAACTTGAAGGCCAATGCTTTATCATACGTGAATTACTTTTATTATCACCTCAGAGCACCTTGAGTCTCCTACTCACCCAGTCTACTTCTATATTCTACATTAATTTACCTCAGTATATATTATCCCGATTGAGCTTTTATTTATGTTTTTTATATCATTTTCTTGTTTCAAGATTAGAGAAGGGGAGCTTAAAAGATAAATACAATTAAGGTTGTGAAAAACGGGAGAGAAGTGTTAGAATGCTGACAATTTCTGGGACCCAGCGAAGACTTCGTTCATGTTACGATCGAGAATTTATCTGAGAAAAAGTTTGTGAAGTTATTTTGGTGAACGTGGCGTTCCTTAATGTTTTTTATTCGGCTTCCACCAACCTGCCGTTTGCAATGTGGCCTAAGGAGAAGTTCTCTTGAGTCAAAAAACTAGTGTGTGTGCGATATTTACGATCTTCACTCAGAACACATTTCATGGTTCTCCCGTATTTTATCTAGCTGCGCTGTATTTCCCTTGGAAGCAGTGGTGCATAAGAGTATGCTAAACTTAACTATTTAGGTAGGCAGAAAACTTGACCACTCGTCGCGTAGTGATCAGTAAATGTAGTTTTTTTATTTTTAGCATCCTGCGGAATTGGAGAAGAAATGTGAGGATGCATGACCATTGTAGAGGCAAAAGGCACAAGAGGCACATTCTTGCAAACACTAGGGTCATCCAGAAGGTTCTACCTGTTTCGAAATAAAAACTACGCAAATCATTTTTAGATGATGTTTTTATTTTGTGTAACACAAATATTTTCTCATTTTTTCTCATAAATACCGCCGAAGTTCGAACATTTGTCATAGCGATTCACCACTTTTTTAAGTCCTTTTCTTTAAGGTGTACTACTCCTGCCAAATTCTGCAACCACTTTGTCACACTAAGTTTAACCTCATTGCCATCTGTGAAATGTCGACTTCCCAAAAATGTTTTCAATCGTAAAAACTAGCTGAAATTCACTGGAGGCTAGGGCTTTGTGGGGGATGGTCAAAAACTTCAAACTTGAAGCCCTCCGAAAGCTTTTTGGTCTGCTTCGCCGCATGAGGACGAGCGTTGCCGTGGCACCACACCTTTACTCAATAACCCACGCCGCTTGTTTTCGATGACGCTTCGTACCTCTCTCAACGTTTCATAATATATGCATTCACATTGATTGTTCCTTTATAGGGCATGAATTCAGCCGAGAGGATATCGTTACAGTCCCAGAACACTATATCCATGATCTTCGGTGTCGAAAGAATTTGCGTGGCTTTGGGAATCCCCACTCATGGGACTGGCGTCTGTACTCATGAGTGACATGGTGGAACCAAATTTCATATCCTGTCACGACGTGATCCAGAAGTGCGTCAAATTAATGTGACGAAGTGGTTGCAGAATCTAGGGGAAGAGGACTGTCGAGAAGGAATCGAAAAATTGGTGAAACGCATTAAAAAATTTGAGCATCGCGGTGATCATGTAGAAAAAAATGTGTTCCAGAAGATAAAAAAAACATCCCCTAGAGATGATTTGAGTATTCAGAATTTCAAAACGGACAGAACTTTCTGGATGCTCCCCTTATATACATTTTCAGCTTTAAGTGAACATGAATATCCTGTACATCACATAACCCGGTGTAATTCTTAAAATACAGGAAACCATAATGATGCATTGTAAACACAGTGAGAAAAGACTGGTATTATGTCATGAACCATACATTAATACGGGTCGATGGACAAATCATTCCTTAGGGGAAGAGCCTGGTCAACTTGGGAATATTTTCTCTTCTTTCCCCGTGTGCTTCGAGGACCGAAATCCATTTTTATGATTGACGTTTTGCATTTATTTCACTTTAAAAAAAAGTATAAAATGAGACCCTTCGTAATATTCAAAAGAGCAACCACTACTGTGTGTTTCTATATGAGGAGCAATCGGAATAATGTGGGAATATAGAGTGAATTTGAAGATGCTTAAAGGAAACAAGCATTTCATTCATCAAAGTTGACGCTTTAAGTAGGGAGTGCTAGCGTACTGAGCGTCGTATTTTTTTTCTGCTAATGTGTGCATAGTTTTCTCAAGTGCTCGTGAAGACCATTTTTTTGTGCATTAGTCGCTGATGGAAGTTTCAGCGATCGTTGAACCTTACGTTTTTGTTCGGGATCCCTTGCGCTGACGACGGATTCCAGCCCTCCTATGCTCCCCCGCCGTTGTGTTGCTTACGAAGCGTTTTGAGGTTAGCACGTGGTCTCTTGGAAATGAGGTTAAGCGTTTTTCTTTGAGTCCCCAATGCCTCTTCGGACCCCCTTCACCACTCGGCACAGCCAGTGACGCGAGGTTAGGGTGGGAACCAGACCACGAAAACACATGGAGTGCCTCTCCTCGAGGGATAAAACCGCGATTTCGGTCACTCGCGTGTTAGAGTGGGCCTCTCCTCCCATTGTCTCGCTTTTCTCCGAAACCGAACGCGCGAATTTGAGGGGGATGAAGGGTGTCATTTATCCCCTCGGCGTCTCTGAACCCTAAAACAACCTTTCAGATTTAAAATTAGCCTCTAAATCCCGTCCCCTACGCTGAGGGTTTATTAGAAAGGGTTTTTTTTATTAGAAAGACCTGTGTGAGTTACGTGCACAAACAAATAGTATCGCTCCATGTAAGTTATTATGTGAACCAAGAAAAATTTTTTGGGGTCATCATCACCTCCTGAGTAATCATCCCGAATGTTCATTTTGATTGGTGAGAGATGACCTCGAACAGAGCTAAGCCTTCCGGCGTGTGAAGTTCACACAGTTTCTTTCCCCTTGTTGGGGGAAAAAAAGGCGTACGATTCTGCTTTCCTGGTACCGCAATGCCCCCTTTTAAGTATGCTTTCCATTTTCCTAGGAAACAAACAACGCTATACACTGACTCCACACGTATTTTGCTGCTTTATTATGTACGATTATTTTTTTTCCTGATTGACATAAAATTATGCAAAGTAGCGTCAAATGGTTAATTTTTCATTCATTAATTACTCCCTTTTGGATGTAGCCGCGGCTAAATGAGTCATCGTCAATGATGAATACAACTTGATTATTTAATATGACGTTGTGGCTCAAAGAGGCATTCTGAAGACTGTTCTTTCTTTGCAATAGCATGTTTTTTAAAACGCAGAAATGGCACACACACACACTCCTACATGGGGGCCGGGCCAAGGAAATGGAGAGTGGGGGAGACTGAGTGGAAGCCCAGGGAGACCATTATATTTCTCCGAGGAAGAAAGCGGTCAAAAGGGTGGTAACGATTGTCGTGGACGTGCAGCTGGGTTGGCGAAGGGTAAACGGCGATGACGGGCGAGTTGACGAGACCGTTGAAAAGTGCTGGGAGGAAGATACTCTGACAGGTTGACATTGGGCAGTTTTTTTGTAGCGTGAATTTAGGAAATGAAAGCTGATAGTCGGTCTTTTTTTTGTCTTTCAAACCCTTTGTCGTTCAAAAGAAAACAGCAAAATGCATCACCCCCCTGAATGCAGAAAAATAATATAGAAAATCTGTAACCTTTTTTTCTCTGATAAATTGTTTTTTTAATAAGATAATAGACGTTTTATTCGAGAGGGACAAACTCTAATATCTCCAGAGAATGAATCTCACCCTGGGCCTTATGTTGAACATTATTTTGAAAGGATTCCGAAACTTGACTGAAATCATGTGTCAAATCTTACTTTTCTGTATTAAGTTATATTTTGCATGAAATAAAATTTAACATTAAGCTACTCGATGTGGGATGCAATGTAGGAAGTGTTAAGTTCAAGCGGATTAATGATTTCCGGAATTTGTGTTGAGGAGAACACTGAATTAAATCCCAGGAAGTGGAGTATTTTGGAAGCAACTGCGTGTAAACATTTTTACATCATAACGTGAGTGAGAAACGTACTCCCCCTGAAAACCTATCGTTAACCGTTCGTTAAAAAAGCCAACAAATGAAAGCGTTGTTTACGAATTAATCATATGAAATTTTATAGGATATTTCAAGATTATAGGCGAGCATTTAGTGGAGGGGAGTCCATTATTATTTGTATTCCCAATCATATCACCCATTGTTTCCAATTAGTATTTTCAATGGTCTTTCGGAATGGATTGACCCATCTTTCTACTACCGTATTTAATTAACTTAGAAAACTCCCCTTAAATAGGTTTAAATGTCAACAAATGCAAAAAGATAATACATATAATCCCTATTTTTACATTCTACAGCTCTCATTTCATGAGATAGACATCACTTGTAATTTATTGGCATAAATTAATTTTTTCAGCATCAATAATAACGCTAACTATTGGTAAAATTAGTTGAGATAACGTATTAAGTCTAGTAAAGACGTTGATATGGAGTGTAGTTTTGTATGGCTCGACAACGTGGTCGTTGAGGCATGACGAAAAGCGTAGGTGGGTCCGAAAACTCTTCACCCACACCTCTTCCTACCTTTTCCACTTTACCTGAGAGAAGAAAACGAACGAAGAAGTTTTGGGAATGAGAGGAAACTGTTGGGAGAAATCTAAAGAAGGCAGGAAATTTGGATGCAGGGTGTGATGAGTGGCACTGGATTGCTGAAGAGTGTGACAGAGGGTAGAACGTTGGGTAAGCGAGGGAGAGGGAGGAAG
>LYUA01000353.1:1173539-1186748 GCA_002093875.1 Calopteryx splendens
ATATCAGAAGTCATTCCTAATTTCATCCTCTAAACTTTGGAATTCCTTGCCTCACGATCTAAAGAGTCTGGGATCTTTATATGGCTTTAAGGAGAAATTGTATGGTATTCTTCTTAATACTGAATTAATGTAATGTTTCTATTGTGTATGTGTACATATGTTATGCCTAATGCCAATATCTTTATGTGATATACTATCTGCTCCACCAGACATATTAATTTAGATTAATTATATTTATGCTATCTTATAGGTACCTATATCACTGATGAGCTGGAACTTTGCACTAAAATTTCATGCTGTATGGGTGGTACCCAGAGCAGAATAAATATATATTCTATTCTATGTTGGTTACCATTTCGGACATTAATGCAAGCAAGTTCACTCAAAAAAATTTTTGATGCCGACGTATATTATCGCTTACCTAATTTCCACACATGTATAGTACTGCAAAGCACTACTTGGGTGTGTGGCTGAGATGATTTCTAACCAGGCATGCATAATTCACATTGCACGTTACTGGAACGTTAGGAACTGATGGGAAGTTTGACACTTCAGAATACAGAAGTTACTGGAATTAGAGACGGTTATAAATGAAGAAAGGTGTTTGGGTTTTAAATAGTACTCCAAACATAACAAGCTGCTAGCAGTTTTCGTAATATAATAAGATTTATAAAACTAATAAAAAATGGCGCAAACTGCGCCACTTCTTGGTTACCTTAGTGCTACAATTTCTAGTCACTATTCGTTCGTGGAAAAAAATATATTTTAAACCTTACTATTACATAGTCAATCACTCTAATCTCATACCTATAATTCCTCTTTCCGTAGCGCAATGAGTTTTATACAACTTTTTTAACATCAGCATATAAGAGAGTCACTTCATATTTATCTAAGTGATTTTATTTGTAATTTAACTTTCCTTCTTTGGATGATTCCTTGCCTTGATCTTGAAACAATACATTTAAACTACGAATTGTAAGTCAAACATAATATAATTTTACCACACATATAGATCCTATTCACTACACTCCACCTAATTCTGAAATGAATCTGACTCATTAAGGACCCGACACACTAGCAGCATATTCTGAGTCCTACCTAGTGATAAAGAGCAGTCACAATTTTAGTTCCTCATCACATTTCCCCATTAATTTTCTAATTTCGTACCTACTTGTCCTTGAATTAGCCATATTTTTTCTCTCCAAGTGAATTATGGAGTCACAACCTCCTGATGAAATCAAATAGGCTCAATTCATTCGGTTTAATGGATAGAAACTGGGAGCATTTTGGAGGACTATTCAATAAAAACAATCAAACAATGTTTTTAATTTGAATAGCCAACAATTTTCGTAGGTTAGCTACCCGAATGGGCACCAGAGCAACGCTCAATGATTTTTTTTGGGGTTGGAGTACTTGTTTGAGGTCTAGCTGTAGTTGGTCTAGTTGTGATATTGCATACCTAGACTTCTGGGAATAAAAATGCAGAGAATGAATGAGTAACGAAGACGTAAGCAGGCAAGCTTGATGAGGAAGAAGTTCTCTTTGAAGCGAGATCGCCTCTAGCCTAACATCCTTACGCAAAGACTGAGTATACACGAGAACGTCCTCAAGTTCTGCTTAGAAAGTGCGGTTTGGCAACACAGCCGTTCCCTCCCACCAATCCTGGTCCACAAACGACCCGCGTAGATATGCTATATAGGTGAGAGTTAAGGGTTTATTTGTGTTTCCCTACCACAAATATGGCACTCCTCCCCCTGGGGTTTGCTGATGGGGTGACGAGGCCTTAAGCTGATTGGGGGCCGGCATCCAGCCTCGGGCATACAGTGCGTCGTAATTTTGATTTGATGGCGTTACGGTTATTTGTCCGATATGCGCTCATCCGTCGGAACATCCAAAAGGCAATTGCTACTCCCATCTGCGCTCCAGTGATGCATCGTAATGACCACTGCATTAGCGGTGCGAATTACTGCGGCAGGGAGGGTGCATGTTTCCCAGCGATTTCCCCATGGCTGGATTTTAAACCCTTTAACACTGAAATGCAATTGTGTGGATTCGGATTTTATGCTTGATAAATTGCTGTCTTAATTTATTAGGAAATAACAATTATTTTTATCTCGCTGAAATCATTGCGGTAGACTATGTTCAAAGGAGTGATTTATACTTTAAAATGTAGTGCGTGTGTATTAGCACAATTCAGTTATTAGCGAAACCCTGACCTCATCTTATATTGATTTATCAGTGTGATCTTACTAATTGGCCACTATTTATAAACTTACGGTGTTTTGATACTGAACTGAAAAAGTGCTGCAATTTTTCTCAAAGTTTCTGTAACTACGGTAATGATTTCTGCCTACCTAATTAATGAGTTTATATTTAACAACTGGCATTTGAATATATATTTGGCAAAAATGATGAAGAGTATTACGTATCTCCGGAATTCATATTTAAATTATACGAGACTTCATAAATCATTTGAAAATGGTAGTCCACTCGTCAAGATAATTATTTTAATTAATATATGTTAAATTAATGCGATTCGCTTATGTGATTATTTGTATTTTGTATTATTTTTATAATCAAGGTTTTCCTTTTTTATATTTAAAGAACTCATACAGATAAACTCTAGTTAGAAATGAAGCGTGATAGTCATGCTCCACTATAAACTTGTGGTGTAGAAACCAATAGAAAATATTCTATTAGTTTTTTCCACCATGTGTCCTCCTTTTTTGCGTAGGTATTTAGGTAGGATCATATTCAACGCACTTCGAGACAGAGACGATTCACCTTAGAATTGGCTTCGAGCCACGTGGTCGTCACATGCGTTGCAAATTAGAACCATTGGGCCAAGTTTTTCAATTAATCCACGCGTCTAATAGTTGGAACCTATATCTGATTTGCCCTGAAACTCGAATGCTTTTAAATGCATTCTTTCGATTATGTTTATTCTCCATTTCAATGTCTCGAATTGTGCTTTTGCTGCAATGTCAGACAGATGGGGTTTCTGGAAACAGATGTTCATCTTCGGTATCCAAGTGTCCGCTTTTGAATAATTTCGGAATTTTTTCCTTTTTTAAATCATCGATTGGAAGAGAATACCGCTATCAGTAATAAATCTCCAGTTCCAAAGCGGACGAAAACGGGGTGATTTATTGACCATTTTATGATTTAATGGTCAGGACGCTGCCATGCCGTTGGAAATTTGAGCCGCGGTGCAGTCATTTGGCCTGACAGATATCGTTTTCCTTTATTTTTCTTTACAAAAGTATGGAATTACTCCTTGATGGTTCTGATCCATCTGTTTAGAACCGCGTACGATGAGAGTTGAAGTGTGTTTATCACCGAAATTACCGTTGAATTTGATTTGAATTAGCTGGTATATCTATTGCATGGGAGTGCCAATTACTCATCCCTTGTTCTCGCGAACTCTCCCTCCTAAGCATCGAGCATCCTGCTCCCTCGAAGAGCTCTTCATCGATGCTCTTTGATAGTTGTAAGTGCACGGTCTTAACACGTGTTCAAGCATTTTGCCAAAATTCAGAAGTAATTGTGCAAATTTAACGAATGTTTAGCTGCAAAGTGTATAAAAAATTAATGCAGGATGAAACGAGTATAATTTTTTGAAAGTACGTACATTTTAAGGCAGTGTAAAATACATATAAATACAATAAATATGCGTATTCTTCAGGTTTTCAGTCTATGACTCCTCGATGTCCTACGTTTTAAAAAATGGCTCTAAATGTTGTTTAAATCGTCTGGTAAAACCTTTCAGGATTCTATTTTGTATCAAAATGTGTCCGATAAGTTTCACATCTTCTTTTCATTCCTTTCTATAGGCTTCATTTTTTTCTCTCTTTCGCAGAACTTCTTCAATATACCGTTCGATTGAACGTCATTGCCCTTCTGTGACTGCGGATTTATTTTGCTCCCAAACTTCTTCCATCTTTGCCTCCCGTCCGTCGTGAAGCACACTCAGCGTGCATGTCTTGACCGATTGCATTTTACGACATCTAATGTCTGCAATTTTGAATATTTCTACGAAAATTTAATTTGAAATAATTAAATGTTGGAGATGGAACCCGGATTCCGTTCGATATCTTTGATGCACATCATCATTTAAGTATTATTTACGTTACATAAAGGGACGAGCAATCCGATATTAAAATGATTCATGCTCATAATATTGTATTAAGGTCTTTTTTATGTTAAGGTGACTTCCGACTCTCTCCGTTAAGACTTTTCATCATGCCATTCAGCTGAATTTTCTATTGTTATCCTTTTCCAATTTGCGTAATTCATTGATAGATTTATTTATGCGTTTAGGCGTTATATTCACGTAAGCGGTTCGACATTAATATGGTGCGAGCAAGACATGGATGTGGGATAAAAAAATTACTCTCTTACTTTGCCTCGGACCGGAAAGAAAATCTCCTCTTGTCGTAATACAATTCCTGTGCAAAATATTATTCAACATATCATTTAATTAGTGTTATGCCTGTCAAGTTAAGGTTTTTGATTGATTTTTTAAATCAGTTGCTCAATGAAAGAGCGAAAATCGAACAGAATAACACCAACAAAATACACGAATTGAAGCAGGGCACATAACACTCCTATCGCTTCGCCGAAAACATTTTCTCCCGTGTCTGGTACCAAGGAGACTTATTGCTGTAAACGTCCTCTTGAGAATCGACGGAACACGCGTAATGGATTTACTGCGTTGCGACAAATTAATCCAAACTTTGGGCCGAAGTTCTCGAGCTTGCTCAAAAATTTAAACCCATTACTTTGGAATGGGATTTTATAGCTAACGGAACATCACCGTGGGAATGAGTGGTAAGAAATGACAGGAGAGTTATTATAAATGATCCGCATTTAGGTTTTCACTCTCCAAAGTATCCATACATTTACAGTGGGAATCGATCTGGATGACGAATTTATGAAATGAATAATAAAACATGGGAGGCGAGCTACTTTCACTTACTCCCAGTTTGGTCCCAAACGCCCCGAAAACGTGATGCTCAAAAACTTCCTCCTGGGAGTCGATGTAAGCGTGCTGCTTTCGAAATGAGGAATAGGAGATGAGCCGCAGAACTTGTCCAAGTTTGGGTTTACGAGGGGAATCCGCAATATAATTTCCAACGCCAACGGTGAAGAAATTGGTCCTTGAAGATGAAAGTTTTACGATCTTCCTCTCCATACGAGATTAAAATACTTCACTCTCACATTCCTGTCACGCTTGTTTTACACCCCTTTTCGTTTGATTGCGCTTCTTTTTGCTCCCAATCCGAAGTGGCTGAATGGTCATTCTGTTACAACTGTATCATGCACTGCACAATACGAGGAAGCATGGCTATCGGGACTTCACATTTAGCAACACAATTTTAGGAGGTTATGTGTTAAATAATATTGTTTTAGTGAGTGCTTCTGAAAGGTAAAAGGTAACATGTGATTTGGAAGTACTTGGGTGTTAAAACTTCATTTTCTTACTGTAATAATCCATCGTTTTACATTATTATTTCATTGTGTAATTCTGAACGTGAGATCAACGTGCGTTTTTATCCGGGTTGTTAAATAAACCGGTCCTATTTTTTAGTTATTCCTATCCTATCGTATTTCTTCGATTCCAGAAGTAAAGACTGAATACCATGAAACTATCTCTTTGTCTCAGTCTGCCTGCTGACTCTATTTGTGACAGGGGTTTCTCATTCCAGGAACTTGTCTCTTTACCTCTTTCACTTATCTCTCTACCCGGCAATGTAGATCTACTGTAGCAATTTTTGACAAGTTTGTTGCATAATTTGACCATAATTCCTTCATTCCAACTTCCTTTTATGAGTTCCAGATGTTTTTATTTGGTTTGACATGTGTGAGATAGTTCTTAACCTGTTTTTAATTATTATTTTGCTTCATTTCTTCCAAAACCGCTTGAAATTGTAAAAATTTGAATCAATTATGTATTACAAATTAGACGCCCAGTGTATTGACCTCTAGTATGATCCGCAGCGCCACGGAGACATGTTTTTGTTTGTTCATGCATATTATTTTTCTGTTAATATTCTCCGAAGAAGGATAGGTACTCTTAAATCCACTTGATTTCAAACATTTTTGGTTAGGTTATATATTATGTGAATTTACGGAAAATTTAAATTGGGTATTAAAGTTTTTTTCAGAATCTAGTCTAGGTGGCACATCTTTGTTTCTCTTCTAATAAATAAATAAAATTTTTCCTGCTTTAATTTTTCGGATCTGTCAAAATATTTTGTTAGTCACTCGTAACATTTCTGTCTCGCTCTGGTTTAATTTCAACCGTTAGTTTAATTTCATGAATTTTATTTCGTAAATAGAAAACTTCTAAAAACTTCCCCAAGTCTTCAAATCATAGCATACCATAGCATTTATTTTGATGCCTTTCTGGTATCTTCAGATCAAATTCACATCTTCGCAATTTATAATTTAAAGGTGGGAAGATACTTTTTTATTGAAGTAATTTTGAAGTGAATACATTGATAAAATGGCACACTAGCGTTCATGACTGCAAAGTACAGGAAACATTACGCACCAAGAAAGATAACAAACAAGCCATAGGAATCAAACGTGTGGATTTGGAAATGTTAAAATGGCCTAAGTTGGGAGATTCAGAGGCCAAATTATTAATCCGTACATTATCAGAGAACAACATCTGGTCCAAATCTAAACGTCTGGAATAGCCGCTGGAATAGCCGCATGGCAAGCCGCTCTTGTACGAATCCTATATTCAATCATCTTTGTGATCAGTATCAATAGCCGAGTTTATCCATCAAATGGAACTTGAAACGGATTGGAGCCTTGAGTTATCAATAATAATAAATCCTGGACGGGGAACCCGAGGAGGTGGCAGTGAATAATATCAGCGCCTGGGAATAGAGGCGGACGCAAAGGCAGTTTGTGATAGCGCTGCGCATATAAAAGCGAGTAGGGACTCCGAAGAAAATGAAAGGCCAAAAATGTCTCTTGAATGCGAATGGAAAAGAGATTATGTGGGGGAGGTATTGGGCCTGTGAAATTCTCCTCTCTGCATTCACTCCTTGTTAAAGGCATATGGAACCCCCTTCCCCCCAGAATACCTTGCTCCAAAGATATGCGATGGCAGGACTGGTAGAGATAAAAAGGGTCAATTACTGGCGAAGGTAGGACGACTCCTCGTGGAATGTTGATGCTGCATCTATGTTAGACCACCGGTGAATTAGTTAATGGACTCGCATTCAGGACGACGCGTCGTGATGAGGGTGGAAATTTAATGGAGAGGACAAATTAGCACGCGTTGGATTTGCTTGAGTAAATTGAGTGTTGAATCATAAGCAATTAGGATTGTTCCGCTCTTGACTATAGTAATATGGCACCTTTCCTATGGAAAATGTTACCGGGGAAGTGATGCTGTTGTTAAATAATGAACCTCGTAGTACTGCTATTTTGTTATTTTTTTTACAAGTTTGATTCGTTTTAATTTTTCGCATTCATATTTTTCCCCTAAGTGGTGCCCATATATTTTTCTCAAGTATGAAATAACCGACGTACGTATATTCTGGGCAAGGGCAATTACTATCCCTCTAATAGAAGAAATATAACAAGTATGGTTATGTGGGAATCATCCAAAGTCGTTTTTTCGTCTGCCACTAGTCAGAAATGAAATATTAAGTGGCAGAGTTTCTCACTCCGATTAAGTGGTAGAGTTTCTCATTTACTGAAGTAAATCCAAATTCAATAAAACTTATTAATTAATTTTTATGGCTTACTGATTCTCTTCTTGAAAAAAGTCGTAAGGCCAAATTTAGAGAGAGAAATTTAAGACAGTAAATGCAGGATTTATTCTCTTGATTTGGAGTTGCTTGGACATTCTTTACTCAAGTTTGCCCCTAATAATATATTTATAATAGTTTATTATCAAGTGATTATGGCGGAAAATATTGAGAGCAAAAAAGGCATTGAGAAACGTTTTCAGTCTAGAAATAAGTTCAATGAGGAAGTAAGAACGTTGCTTCATTGACAAGTAGCGTTAGCGTAGGTTTAATCAACAGCAATGGAAGTTAGCTGCGGGCTTAAATATGTATTTACACAATTAATTCTGTTGTATTGTTACATTATTATTGAAAAACTTGAGCACATATCAAGATGCATGTATAATTGATATATAGATATGTGGCCTTAAAACTAACATAAAATTATTAGATTGACAAAATTTTTCCAACGGCTATTGACTTTTGCCGCTATTAACAATTGAGACTTTTATCTATTGGGTGAACATTAAACCCAATAAATAAATAAAAATTGTGCGAGGTGCTTGTCGCAGTGCTGAGGGAAGAGGCCCTTAAATCTATTCTTATATCGTGCTGTCTGGGCGAGAGAAACTTCTGGGGGGCTCAGAAGAGGCGGTTGGGATCAAAATGACTTCGGAGACTTGAAGTTAGTGCAGCGGTTGCGTTTCCTCGAGACAACAACACGTATTCTGTAAAGAAATGTGCTCATTCCGTGACGCTTTCTGCGTGGCTATGTTAAAAACTGGGTCATCCGTTCGTGGAAGTGTAAAAGTCACAAAGTTTTCCCGGGGCGACTGCTCGTCGTCCGACTTCCAATTCCCGCCAGGATGGAGGGATCGCGAAGAATACTCCGATGGCAATCGATGCTATCTCCCCGACGCACCCTGGAAGTCTTGGTCAAACCGTCGAGAGCTTTTGAGAAATGCGTCTTTTTGCGGAGAAAAGACCTGGGATGAATATTGCGTAGTGTATGATAAAACTCTACGGGTTATCATTAAAAAAAAAACAAACTAGTATGACCGAATTGAGGTCGGAGGGTCTGTTCCTGCATTGAACTCCATTGTAAGATGGGGCTACAGTTAAAATAACATTTAAGCGTGAATAAAGTTAGGATGGATTTCTTGAACCAGCGGTCAACTGAGTTTCCACCAAAAGTTATAAGCGAGCTAAAATCTAGATTCCTAAAAACTAAATCCATAGTCAAAATGAATTGTCTTTTCCTTTCATTTTTGATTATATCTATTCCCTCCGTACGAGGAATATTCATTTAAAATAACGAAAAAGTCAACAAATTTTGCGAGCTCTCCTATAAGTTCTCTGTACAAACACTTTTTATGAACCTAACGTGGTCAGTCAAGTTAGGAGTTTTCAAGTGTTTTCAACCAAAAAGTCTAAGATTCGAACGCTGTCTCTGACAGTATTCGAATATGACTATGATATTCGAATGCAGTCTTGGCATGAATTACCTGAGTCAAATGGTGCGGTATAGCTTTAGCCGTCGAGGCATTCAAAACCGAAAATCCACGACGTTCTACGAATATGTCTCGCATAAGCCGTAAACGTATCAAAAATACTTTTCAGTTCCTTCTCTGGTCCGTTTGTCGCCGAGCGAACTGTCTGTGTTGGAAATATTGCGTCTTCATTCGAGCGGTCGAATACATTTCCCACGAGCGAAAGTATTTTCCTCTCCGGGATTTCTGAAAGTTCTTTTCCCCCGGAAAGTTCGGGAAATGTTTCCGCAAGTCATAAAAAAAACCGGAGAGGAAAATCCACCAATATTTGCTGCAAACGGGTTTTCAATAATGTTCTCGGCAATATTGCACTGGCGTGCGGGCGTGCCTTTATGTGCAAAGGAAAGTCATATCCGTATCAATCGAGGATAACGGCGTAGACTGCCGTAAACGTTATGGAATTGATGGAGGTTGGCTGAGGAGAATTGGCAGAGGTTTTACCCGAAGGTCCTTCCTTTTGTTTTGCAATTTTGCTGCTACGAGATAGCCAAGACTGGATAGAATGGCAACGGATAAAAAATTTGGAGGTTGTGAATTCTTTTACTAAACAAGAGTGTCAAATTCAAAATATTTGAGTAAGATGAGATAAATTGTTGCGTGAGAAAAAAAATTGAAGGAGGTTTCAAAGTTTCCTCAGAGTATATGGGAAGGATGTATACAAATAACATGCAGAAATGAGTAAGGGAACTAAAGATAAAGTGGCATAAGCATTTAAGCATTTACCAGATAACGTTTACGAAAAAAATCGTATACGGGAATCCCAAGGGGAGGGGGTAAAGAAATGTTCAGTCGAATGATTATTTTGGTTTCACAGTTGTATATAATGTAAAATTGTGCGTATGCTATGGCTACGGAGCTAGTGGGCTTAAGAATCGGAATTAAAGGAGTTGATAAAGCTAAAATTTACCGGAGAGGAAGGTGAATTAAGGGATGAAAATTCTCTAGAGAGGGAGGAAAGTAGAATTGGATGAAGTATTCAAGCGCAACATGCCCTTGTCATTCATAGCTTTACGGTTAAAGTTAAATGTTTCTCTAACCGATGTAGTAAAATAAGGCAACGCATCTTCATAATCATCCTCGTCGGATGCTATTGAAGGTCAACAAATCAAATTTCGGGAAAACAGTTGTTCATGAAGTAACCAAACAAAGAAATTTGTCGAGAGGCTACCATTTCTCGCTTGCCTTCCTGCTTCTTTCCAGCGTCTTCTTTGCAGATCGGCAGTCATTCATGGGGTAAAAATAGTTAGAGGGACCCGACTGCAAAAGTTATTAACAGTATTGTTGGAAGTATGTAACATGGGGGAGTGTAAGAGTGTGGAGAGAAGTTATCATAGCAGGTAGGTGCTGGCGGTAGTTTGAATTCATTGAAAGACATCTCCAAGATAATTTATCGCAACGGTCAGTTAGTCAAAGTTTGTTTAGCCATCCGTCGTTAGGGTGTAATGAATAGACGCATCAGTGACTCTAAATCCATAGCAGGGTGCAGTATAGGCGATGGGGTATTCGCCTGTGGAGGTCAATTTTTGAAGGATTCGTTTCGAACCCTTATTCTCTGAAAAAAAACGCTACTCGACCCCACGGCACGTATTTGGGATTAGAGCTCAAATGTGGCTGTTCGGAAAATGAACTATTTCCTATGTTAGCCAGACCAGACCTTCTTCTACCATCCAACCCTTCCATTCATGTTTCCTGTCACTTGTCACTTCCACCCTTTCACGTGACTCAGTGATATCTAGGTGACATTTCATATTATTTCCGCTCTTTCCAGTTTGTGGTCATGGCTAACAGGCCGATTTAAATTTTCAATTACTTTTATCTTCAAGATTAATAAAATTTTTCTTTTTTAATAAGCTACAATAAATATAGAAATAAATTTTTTCCTAACGCTAAGTTGCTTCCTCTTAAGGAGACAGTTTTTCTTAGTTTTGTCCGTAGATAGTAGCTGTGGAAAAGTTTTTCGTGGAATTTAACTTCATTAAAATTCATTTTTTCCACTAGTCGGAAATGCTTTTGCTGAAATGCAGAAATATTATTCTGCGATTAATTGGTCGAGTTTCTCATTTATTCACATAAATCCAGCTTCAATAAAGCGTATTAATTGATTCTTATGGCTTACTGATTCTAAAATGTACCATTTTTTCTCAATTTATGTTTCGCACCCTGTGATATCTATTGTTATTATAAAATAAATATTTTACCGTCATCCTTCATTTTAACACTGTTTATGATCATAAACTCAGTTGAATTGAAAATTCATCGGTTTAAATTTATCGCGTTGAAAGGCATTCCTATCAGATTCCTCGGCCGATCCTATGCATGGGGTTGATCTCATCACTTTTTATCTCGTCCATCGTGGTCATTGGTTGGTCAATCATTGGTTTTAAATTTTAATTTACGGTTTAAATTATGGCAAAAAGTCATAATGAATGAGGCAATCGACGAAAAAAAAGAGAGGTTTTCTGTTTCTCATTCCTGAATTAGTCTTCGGACATTTAAACCTACTTTGGGATAGACTAATGTTTTCACCAAAATTAACCTTGCAATTTTAGGGAGAGAACCTTCATAAAAACCTATGGAACTTGAAACGGGTCCGTTTAATGGCGTAATGAATGTGTAGTTTCAGAAGAGATAGGTAGTGAATTTATTACATCGGAATGAGAAATGGCGATTCTTTGGCGATGGCGAACTATTTTTTGATTCTCTAATTTTGAATGCCATTTGGATGGAAATTTTCCTCTTTTTCCGCTGTTACTGAGTATCTCAGAGCAAGAAATAATTAAATTAAAATCCCATTCACGTGAAAAATGACCAGAAATTTAATGGATTTTGCCATAGGTACCAAATTGTACACATAATACAAAAGAATATTTTTATTCCGATAGAGAAATTTAAATTAGCGATGTGGTAACTATCATCAAGAATAAAATTTTGAGTTTGTTTAAAATAAGAAGGCACTAATATGGGGTGCTTTGTGCAAGCAAAAAATCAAGTGGTATTTCTATGAGGTTGTGACATTTCTTTTCAGAATATCTTAGATTTTATTGTATTTTAATCCTACTAATCCCTGTTATCGATGATATCTTCATATATTCTATTTAAGAAGTTTTAATTTTTAATTCAATTTAAATAATGATGGCATGTTAGTTTGAGTTTGATTCCATGGAATTGTGCGGTTTTTGTATGCATTTTTTTCGCTATGATATGGTTTCAATTTTATCCATTTTTTTCTTTTCGTGTTTAATATGGGGTTTCGTATTAGTTAATACGTATGATAAAACGCTTTCCATTGTAAGTAAAATTTTTACACCTTTATTAGGTTGTAATTTTTTCTAATCTCGTATAAGTATTTTATCACTAATCTATCCTAAAACTGATTTGCAGCAACCCTTCAAGGTATTCTGCTATCCAAAAATTTCTTCTTACATTCATCCGACCATTCTTATCGTTCATAATTTGTTGAGGGTGGTTTTGTTGATTCCGTTGTTAATTTCACCACTGTATTTTTGTATCGCGTTATGGTAAATCTCTTGGTTACCTGCCACATAGATGTCTAGGGCATCCTCTGAGAAGAAGTAAATAAGGATGGTTTTGAAGCATTGCCAGAGGAAGAGGAAATGGGATAAGATTTGCACTACCTATTGCTATTGCGGCCATCCAAGTTCTGAGAATAAGTATCGAGAACTTCGTTTGCGCAGATCTTCGTCACTTTGGCGGGTGCTGAAACATAGTTATTATGGAACAGGTTGTGAAGTGAAGGAAACTTTCGAGCAACGAAATTTTGGATTACTCACCAAAATGTCTCTACTCTATCCGTAATTCCCACAAACCGCTGCTTTCCCGAGTCTTAATTTGGTATAATTAATGGTTTCGGCTGTCACTTTGTGGAATTGCTTCATAATTAAAGACAA
>LYUA01000353.1:1206615-1218979 GCA_002093875.1 Calopteryx splendens
TTGGCGCCTTCGGCGTTAGAGGGCGCTAAGTCCTTCGGCTAAGTCCCGGAAGGATAATGTCCCGCGGAAAGGGGAAAAACGATGGGCAAAAAAAAACGCCACATGCGGAAGATATAAGATGAATTCAAATATTGAGTCAAGAGAAGAGATCAAGTGGAATCGATTCGCCTTCCTCGGGAGTTGCAAAACATGGAATAAAAGTGGCTCAACGGGTGTTTAACGGAAAATAACTCAAACTAAGGAGACGTTTACCACTAAGAGGCAGCTACTATGCTCAAGGAAGATCAGTTTAAAATTGGACCATTTGAAAATTAGACCAGAGACTTAGAGAGTAAATGGAGTGGTAGAATAAAAAATAAAGGGGTTTACAGAAGAGTAGTGGAGGAAAAGGTCAATATTAGACCACGAAAAGGAAAAGGAGAACCAAATGAATTCGGCACACTTTGAGAAATAATTAATTTTTTAGGTATATGAGAGAGGGGGAAGTAGAAGGGGCAGAACACCCTCGAGGGAGACCGAGTAACAAATACATAGACCAAGCAAGAAGAATGTTTGACGGGAGACCTGTAAGGGGTAGCAAGGGAGTTAACATTAGAAATGGAAGAGTGGAGGGCCACATTGAGCCAATCTTCGGATCAAAATACTGTTCATGATAAGAAGCTGCTTCAAGTTCATCTTCCGACTTGAAAAAAAGTAGGCCAAACATTGGAGTCATCTTGCAGGTGTTGCCCAGCTGAATGATTAGTTAAATCCAAGGAAGGAAATTCCTTCGATATGAAATTCCTTCGCCCTGAGAATATTCAGAAGCCAAGCTTATTGAAATTAAATTAGTATTTCCGGTTGGAGAAAAATATTGTTTTCGTAGTACACGTTTCTTTTACAATATTTATTAATCCAGGTTCGTTCACTGATAGCGATCCTTCATTAAACTTCCTATACAATAGGCGCTTTTAATATTACAGTTAAATTTTAAACTTCTGATTTGCAGGAACTTCCGATTCTGAAAACAGTAAATATTGCTACAGCGATTGAGTCCGAAATAATGATTAATTTACACCTTATACTGTTTGTATTACTATCTCTTTAGAACTGCTTATTTAATCCAACTTAATATCCTCGAGGTTGAGTTTTATTCTAACCACTCCAACGGTTTGTATCATGTACCTTAAGATAATAAAAAAATTATGACGCTGATGGAAGCTTTTCTGATATCAAAGTTGGGAATGTTCATTACAGGAAGCTGCTATACCCTAAGAAATGGGGAACACATGATATGATGAACATAACAAGTAATGATGACAATGTTATAGAATGGAAATGAAAATTTTAACGAATGATTATTCCCCGCTTGATGTTGAAAAAATGTTTTTCTGGCAATTATCATCACAGCTTAGTTCCTAGAAAGTACTCTAATTCGACTCGTGAAGCAGTAAAATAAAATATTGCTAGTTCCATAAATAATTTCCCATGGAGATTCGAGGTCTTCTGCCTCGGTATTCGTTGGCATTTGAAAACCTTCGTAAGCTGTTAACAATTATTTCCGAACGAAAATCCTTGTATACGGCTTGTGGTAAAGTTATGAAAATGGTATTTAGGAAAGGGTCTCTTGAAGGTGTGCTGGAAACCTGCCTGCGTCTAATTTCTATATCAATGTAGGAGTAACGTGGTACTACGGAAAACGTTTCATTTGTTCCGCTCGAAGTTATGTCACGCATTACTCCACTATAAGTTTTTTTTTCAGCTCCGAAGTGTCTCCGAACCAATAGATATAACCTCGTCGGGTTTAAAACGCTCTCCTATAGCCCTTTTATTTTGAGCCGCTTCCTTTGTGTGACCATATTTTTCTGTGTCTCCGCTTCTAAAAGAATATTTTCGAACCATGGCTTGGATATTAGAAAGAAAATATAGCTCGCCATGACTCATTACCAAAGCTATTTCGCCTTGGTACCTGCTGTCGTACAACATTCCCCATACTTGAATACTATCTCGTGTTGGCATTCTATCACTTAAAGCTGATGCGTAATCAAGATTTTCTCATGAGAAAGGTTTTAGCGAGTAAGATAAGCCAAAAATGGGACATAGGGTGGAATTCATGTCACATGCCGACACGATGGAAGGAAATGGCAGCAATATTTGCAGCGCGACGAGAGGTGTGCCGCCTTTGATAAACTTCTGAGCGATAGGGAGCTTTAAATACATCAAGCTCAACGTTTATCCATTCAAATATCTTTATTCACGTCCTTTTGTGACAGTTGATTGATGCTTTGTTTAGCTTAATCCTTCTATAACAAATGGAGTTATGATAATTATTTCCAAAAATAAATTTCTTTCCGGGAAAGCTGACACAAAGTATGAGCTGATTTCAGAAACAAAATTTTTTCCACTAGACATGAGCTTTGCGGCAGGCAAGATAAAAATTGTGACGGAAATCGGATTAGGGATATTTTTTGGTGAATGAATATTCCATTGTAACAACTTTTGTAAGTAGGATGTTGACAGAGTTAAGCGGATCGAGTAAGATTTTATCCCTGGGGCTCAATTGGAGTCCCTGAGGCAGAAGAGATTTTCATTTATATTGGAGTCCTTGGTTTGAACTTTTTGCCGAGGGCACTTCATTAACACTAAACCCTCCGTCAGATGGGAACACTATGACGGTGCTGCAATAGCTTTATTTCCATCTCCCTTCTTCCCCACTCTCCTATTCTTAGTCCTTATTGCTTTGCTTACTCATAAAGGACAAATTAATCCGAAAATAAGATATTTAAAGCAATAAAATCTCTTATTTACTCACGACCCATTCATCTCCAGGCAGTGGGTACTCGCCGGCGAATCCATTATTCCTCCGGTAGAATTTAGTGATTCATTTACCTATTCACTCCTAGTTACGGGTTATTTGCCAAGTAAATCTACTCTCCGGCAATAAGCAGCCAACGCCCAATAGCATGGTCAAGACTAGGCTCCATGTTTTAGAAATCAAAAGCGCAGGAGAGCAGCAATGCAGCGACAGGGTAATTTGTATAATTTTACATGTGGATTGGCCAACAAAATCTATATCAATACCTTGCCCTGCAATTCTCCAAGAGGGGGCGGCGGGGGGTATTAGGTCACCAGCCATTTATGCCATTGAGTCTAGTCATAGTCTATCGGGAATCCACATCATTTCGGTCCGGTATCGTGCATAAGGGAAAAAGGATCCCTTTGGTAGTCACTCTCTCAACTTCCCTTTCGTTTATCTCCAACCATTATAATCCAGAACTAAAACTATTCCTTCTGTGCGTTAAACTAGAATAATGCCTATGAAAAAAATAGTTTGTCGTGCATGGAATCTTCGTACCACCAGTGGCTCCCAACCAAGGCTCTCCGAAAAAATGCGACGCTCTCTATTCGTTCTCTCTAACGATTCTTCATTAAACGGACACCTTCCCTCTGCATCCTGTCCAATTCCCAGGTTGAGTTTCACGTCTCTTCGACGCTGCTCCGCAGATGGCCATAACGTACTCACCCAGTTAGGTTTGATATTAAGTGACTCCTAGATAATTACTTACTTCTAGGTATTTCGTATGCCCACCACTGCATGTAGGTGTAAGACTGTATGGATATTTTTCCCATAAGTTCAACACTGCGCAGTTTCTCATATTTCACCACTCCTCACACCAGGCATTATTATTGCTGAGGTCATCAGGAAGAGCCTCAGATTTAATACTTATATCTCTGCAAATTACCTTAATGTCGGAAATAAAATGATATTGCTAAAATTTTAAAAATTAATGTAGATGAGAAAAAGGAGAGGGGCTAATTGCACCACTCTGCGGGAATCCAGAACCTACATCCACAAAGTCGGAATAAACTCCATAAGTTATCACTGTCTAATTGCACTCAATGAAAAATCACGAACCCAATTCACTAAATTATCATAAATTCCACCGGATCGCAGTTAGTATCCTAGCTTATTATGTGGTACATGATCAAATGCTTTTTGGAAATCTAAGAATATAGCGTCTGCTTGTTTTCTAGATTCTGACGATTTGAGGACATCATGGATGAATAAATCAAGTTGTGATTTGGAAAATAAACTTTGTTTTAAGGAAATTTATTTTATAAACAACCAGTTTCGTCGAATAGTCGACATTTTTAGGCACATATCGTACATATAGAGCGTTGGGTCATATAGTCAGTCACAAGGAAGGAAGGAGTGGGTTGCGCAGCATTCATCTTTCCTCCAAGCCTACACATACCCGCCTCCCCCACCCCTTCTTTACCGATTTCCTCCTTCACTCCGCGCTCCCCCACAGTGAGCCCCTCCTCCCCTCTCCTCCGCCGTCTCCACAAACCCCCTCTTCCTCCCCTGTGACTAAATATGGTCCAACGCTCTGCTTGTATGTACCTGAAGATGTACCACTCAACGAAACTCGTCGTTTATAAAATAAATGTGTGCGATACCTACAAGGTTTCCTTTCTTAATCACCATGAAATTTCGCAAAGTGGAACCTGAATCGAAATCAAGTTGCATTTCACAAGATTTATTCTTTCGGAACCCATATTGCGTGTTTTTGGAATGAAATATGTTCATCTAGGAAGTACATATCTGACGTCTCATGAATGTGCTCAAGAATTTTGAGGAGACCAACGTCTATGATATTGGTTGGTAATTTCCGGGATCTTGTTTGCTTCCGCTCTTATTAATGGGAGTGATGTGAGCCATTTTCCAGCCTTGCGGCACTTTACCTTCCGATAAGGCCTTAGTCAATATGTTTTCCTGAAAGGGTGCAATTTCTGGCGCCCACTCTTTCAATACCCGTGCTGGGGTCCCTTCCGGTCCTGGAAGTTGGTTAGCTCTAATAGTCTGCAATTGTTTAGCCTATCCTTTGCAATCGGTATCATCAATCAACCGATGACTTAACGCATCATCGGTTCATTGATGTCATAGATATTTTCGATTGATTTTGTCATCGTTTTCGTAGGTACGTACTTTCAAAATATCTTTTCAAATATCTTTTCTTTCTTTTTTGTTTATTCACACTGTCTACAACTAATTCGCAATTTAAAAAAATGATACTCGGGTTTGGCATTTACTTTTACACTCCCCAGCGTAGCGTCAGTTTTTTGACCTTTTATTTACCCAGTATTTTTCTGTCTTAAATCAAAGTGTATCACTATCAATAAACCGGACCGGATTTGCGCTATTAAGATATAAGATCGAAACGGAAGTCGTACTCTCAGAGAATATTCATAGTTGGTATTTTATTGTGTAGAAGAAGATTTGGAACGGCTCGTATTCAGCTTAAAAAATCTTAAAATTACGTCAACCTTTTCTTTTACAATTATCATTTTTTGTACACTTATCGCGTGAGATAGAAATGATAGAAAGCCTTCTTTGCAATTGCTAATCTATTTACTTTACCCATCATGTCTTTTCTATCGCTAGTGATTTTTTTGCCCTAATGGCAAAACTCTTCCACTAGTTCCGCTGCACCTTTCCCTAGTTTTTATTTGAAAACTGTCATATCTATTTCGTATACGAACCATTCACTTAGTTTTATTCTTGTTTATCTTGTTGTTCTATTTAATCCTCTTCTCTTTGCAAACTAGTATACTTTTGAAGTATTCTGTCTTCTCGTCAAGTTTATCTCTACCGTCCGAAAATCGCATCATGTTAAAACTTTCCCCATGCATTCGTACGCCACATTTTTAACTTTTACTCTATCTCGTGTATTGACTTTTTTGGTATTGACAATCAAGATCAGGTGCAGTGGTGTGTAGTACTGCAGCATCCCTCCATTATATATTTTACATTCTTCTTTGTTTTCACAGCACCCGATCACTGCCACCTGCTCTCCATATTCCGCATGCGCCTTTCTTTGTCTAGAACTTCTTTGATATTTACTGACTGATAGGTACGTACACACCTTCGTCTGGTACAAATGGACGAGAATATATTTTTTTCCACCATTCTTAAATATCGTATTTTTTTCAAGTCGGCGTAATTCCATCTCAAGTTGTGGGTTGCGTGGGTGAAGGTGACCCTGTTACACGACTACATGCGAAATTGTCCGTCGCCGTAGATGATTTTTTTCCGCGTTAAAAAACAAGTTAGGAATCATCTCCCAGGGTGAACGGGGAATAAAATATTTCAGAGTCGGAATTTTTCGAACCTTTTTCCTTTCCTTCCTAGCGAGCGGCGGCGAATTAGCGCGTGCGGCGCTCCCGTAATTAAGAATTGATCGTAAGCTGACCGTCCCTAAATTGAGCTCTCGTAAGCCGAGCCGGTGGGCGAGCCCGGCGTACACGTGTCCCTCTCGTGCCCCTTGGCCGCCGCGGCCTTCCGCCCCAACCCCCCTCGATTCCCCCAGTAATTGTTTGATTCCCGTTCACACCGACGACGTGTGGCCAGGAGGGAAATGTGTTCTGGCCAAACAATTGAAGGCTCGTGTGTGGAGAAAGAGAGAGAGGGAGAGGTTGTGGGGGGGGGATAGGAAGGGAGAAAGAAGTGAATGTGAGATCGCTGGGGGTTCGGATAGCCACACATTCAAACACACACTGCTCGCCCGGAGGTGCTGAATTGGAAATTTAAGGCGGCCGGGACTGGTCTCGCGTTATCCACGCCCGCCGCAGGAAATGTTGGCGTTGCGGTCGGCGCCGGCCCGTTTCTGAGCATAAGAAGGACCTCGAGAGGACCCGAGTTTCCTTTACGCCTCATATCTTTGAAGTCCTGAAATGCGCTTTTTTTTAATCTGCCCTTCGACCTGAATAATAATTCGCATAAACCCGAAGCTGGAGTAGGTAGAAATTCAACGGCTACTACAGCGGCGGCCTAGGGTTGGGACGGAAAACTGGAATGCCGTGAACGACATTTGTTTATGAAAAATTGAGGAAGATTATCTGGTCACTCGAGTTTTGTCTTACTCTGTCTTGAATGCCAGCAGTACTCCCATCGATACGCTGTCTTTTCTGAAAGCTCGATTTTTAGCTGAAGTTGATTTTAAAATGTTTAAGGTCCACAGTTTCCATGCTCTTATGGATTTGAATTTTGTTAGTGGCAGATGAATTAATTCCCTAGTTGTTCCCTTGCTGGCTCTAGGTATCATAACTTTCATGTTTATCGGTTTCCCTTCCTACTCCCATTTTTCAAGGCCTCGGATTAAAATTGAATCTTTGTCTTTGAACTTGATCGACTCCTAATGCGCAGTAAAATTATCTAATATAATTTTTATAAAGGCCTTCCATTATTCATTAGAACTAGAAAAGGTGACAGATTCGTCGTAAGGAGTCAGAGTTAATAGATTTCATGTATATTTAGTCTTGCTACAGCATTATAATAGTAAAGGCATGTGATCCAAAATTCGTTTGTAGTTCTACATTCCTTTCTATGTTCTGTGCCCAAAAACTTAACTCCGATAGTAATAAGGAATAGTACAAATAAAATAAGACGTCACAGTGAATGGGACCCGTGAAAATTAAGTTTCCTAAATGAGGTTGAAGAAAGAAAGGTTAAAACATGACGAGGATTTCTGACCGTAACGGTTTGCAGTAGATTGAGATGGATCCTCGCATAGCGGCAGTGAATTTGGTACTCTCTAATTCCAGTGAGAAAAATGTTCCAACTACAGATATAAATGGATGTGGCCTCGAATATATCACAAATACGGCGAGAGTCCTCCAGTGAAAAAGATAACATTAAAGTTTATTGCCTGGTGATATAAAAGTTCAAAAAAATAAGTGTAATAATCTAGTATTCATATAACGCCGTTGAAGACAGTTGACAAATGTTATTAGCATTTCCACTCCGAGGCCGAAACTTTTATCAAAGTCGTTGCTTAAATAATGAATAGACAAAATCATTTTAATAATGGACAGACAACTTAATCATATCGTCATTTTTTCTTATCCCTTGAGGTCTCTATTTAAAAATATATTGAAATTGGGATGTGCCATAGTAGAATATGACTAATAGTTATGTACTGAGTCTGCCACTGATCTCAAATTGAACTCGTTGTGATGCATTAACTTTTGGAAAAACTAATTACCACCAGGAAGATGTGAAAAAAAACAACGGAATCCGTTTCATCTCACTCGCTCTGATCAATACGTTATACAGTTATATTTACAAGGCTACAAATAAAAAAATACATGACAATGCAATCTCAAATCGAAGTGCTATTGCTTGTAAAAATTTATCCCTTGGGGACTACGCTGAGAGATTTAAGTTTGCTTCTATTGAGTAACGTCCATAACCTGAATAATGCTCTCGTTGACAAGCGCGTAGCACTCAGCGCGTCACTGCACTTCAGCGATGTCACGTGAGAATGAGGATATATTCGCCAAGACATGGGGTCCATGACTCCCAAGTCAGTGCCCTTGCTCAGCAATTATGGCCCTTTGCGATAGTGGAAAATCTAAAACCAGAACATTCCTGCGTTCACTAATTTCTTCATTACGAAAAGGTTGAGTGAGGGAAAGTAAGGTATCGGGACCTCCGCACTAAGCTTCTTTCTATGATTGGAACCTGAACCAAAATAATCTATTTATTTCAATAAATTTACGTTTTCAAACTGGAATTTTTATAGCGTATTCCAGAAGACACATACAAAAGGCGATGATTTTCTGACTTTTACTTTGTATAAATAGAGAAGCCTCAAAAAGTCCTCATGACACAGCCATACTTAACCTCAAAATGGACCTTAGAGGCTGCTTTATTGAAAAATGTCGGGTAATATTTGTAAAATATTTGGCGTAATCCATTCAGTGGTGAGTTTTCGCAGCAATTTATGTCCATTTAGTAGTTTTTCCCTCCTTGTATTATCCTGCGGACGTTACTATACGGGTTAGTACAGAGAACACTTATTCTTGAAATTAAACCACCCTGGGATAACTACGTAAGAAGAGATAATTATCGGAGTGAGAGTGTCACCTCTAAAACTCCCGCGGGAGTATGGCCCCGCCTAAAAACTACAACCAGGCCCCCGCCTTGCAATAAAAGTTGATTTTAACGTCTTACGATAGTTAAAATACCTGGCCGTTAAGAGAATGCTATTTCTACGATGCAATTCCCCGAAAAAACAGCCTTGTCGCCGTGATAATTTGTACCCACTGCTATATTTAATCCGGCAATTTATTAATTAACTTTTCCTTTTTATTTTTAAGAAAACGATATCGAGTAAATTCTTGTATTCGTTTTCAATTACTTTGAGAGAAACGCTTGCTATTGCAAATCAATAAACGGAAAAATATTTGAGAAAAACTGGCCTCATTTCATTTAAGAAAACTAACTTTCTCCAGCAACCACTGAACTTCACGATGTCATTGATACACATATATCTTTTGAAAAAAGCGCATTTTTAAGATGAAGGTCGGCGGACTCTTCATTAAATGCAAACCAAAATATCAACTTTTTTTTGCCATTTTCAACCCATTCTCGCCACTGTGACAAAATAATTTCATATTTCAACCTTTATAATTCTTCCAGACATGGCAGTTCATGCACATGATTTTCGTTTTAATGTATTCCTCCCTACCTCCTGCTTATTATTCTGCAAATGACTCACTTCATTATTTCTTGCACCTATTTGAAATATTCCAACCAATTCGGAACGTGCCAAAAAATGCACGAATATGGGGATATTAATTCCCTCTAGTAAAAAAAAAATTATTTCTGAATAAATTTACTTAATGATAGGTCACAAATTATTCAAAAATCAAGCAGAAAAGGTTTTGGCTTCGGGTTTGATTAATTAACGCGAATTACCTCAACAATATGATTAATCAATTTGTAGGTCAGCGTTTCAAAAGTTTTTACATAGATCTGTAGGTTAAGGGAGCTGGGGAAAAAAAACGTGGCTTCCTTACCTTATTTGATTTTTTTGAAGTTTCAGTACCTTTTTCGTTGCAATAGGAGCAAATTTTATTGCCCCCTACTAGAAATCCTTGGGTATTCGCTGAATTTTGGCTAATTATAAATAAATCAATTGTTTCAAATAATTTAATCAATTTATTTAATACCACTTTTTACCGTTTATATCATTAAAGAAAATTAAATTACATATATAATATAATATGTATATAATTATATATATAATTAACCAGATTTACTACCCGCAACTGAGTAAAATAATAATTGAGTTGCCTTATTAATCTCATTATTATATATATAACAAATATATGTCATACAATAAATACACTAATATATTTAATAACAAGGCAATTCAATTATTATTTTTCTCAGTTGCGGGTAGTAAATCTGGTTAATTAGTTGACAGGATTCATCTTTCGTTAATTATTTATTATTTCCATTGATTCGATGCAATGATATTACGTGCTTCATTTGCCGGCAGGATAGTAGTTGAACATGATTAAGCTGAAATACGGATTTGTTCAACTTTCGTATCAGATGTTTCTTCAACTGAGAGGGAGCAGGGGTGTAAATTCACTACTCAGGTACTGAATATTTTGGCAGAAGGGTGAAATTGAAGGCAATGGAAGACGGGAGAATTTCAGGAGAGATGGAAAAGAAGGAGGAGCACAATAAGTCCTTCGGGCGGAGTGAATGGTGAAGGATCCTTCTAAAAGTTGAAGAAGTAACCAGTTTTCGAGAAAGGGTGTCGTTCAAAAGAATTTCGGAAGCCTGCAAAATTTATGATATTTCTTAGAGACGGTCAAAACCCACAATTTCTCGGTGGAAAACTTGAAATAATAATGCCACCAAGAATTTCCCATGAAAAAGGAAAATAATGTTGCTGTTCCACGGAATAGTGCCATAGTTCCTTTTTTTAACGGATATTAAAGCCTTCCACGACGTGAAGCCTGAGATTGTTAAGTTTATACTCGAGAATGATCACGATCGCTCTCCTCATTCCTTCCTCTTTGTGCAAGCTTATCGAAGCTTGTCAATGCCAATGGAAATAGGTATCACATCCAATCATTGATAGATTTATTCATCGGAAAAAAGTATTGTTTCTTTCTAAAAATTATTTTGAACGATCATAACTCCTTTATTTCTCATGTCACTTTTTTTCTAGAGTCCAACCGAGCGAAGAATTCAAAGCATGTTGTCATTAATCCAACAAAACGCCATCTGGTCGCTTCATTGCGAAATTTTTTTGACGAAATTTAAACGTTTAAATATAACTGTTTCAAGTCTTTGAAATGCAGCGACACAAAAGAAAAGTAACACTTAATTTGAATTTTCTGTGGCTGCAAGTAAGAATAAAATCTAAAAACTAACTTAATTCTTACTCTTCTTTATGAAGGAGGTGGTTGTGCAGCCACCGAAAATTCAAAGTGAGTGCTACTTTTCTTTTGTGTCACTATATTTTTAAGACTTGAAACATTTATATAATTATATATATGTAATATTGTTGGATAATATTTTTTGTTTACATTAGTTACATTTTTTTACAAAACTTTTCATATGTTTCACCACGTAGGCGTGTGGATTGTGTTGCGTGGCGGTCATTTATGTGTGTGTGCCCCTGGCTTTTCCCCCTTCTTTCAGCTCCCCACTCTTCGTGCTGCCGTTGTCCCCCGAGCCAGTCGCTTTCCTTGTCGTCGCGTGCCCCTTTCTGCCCCTCGCCCCCTTTCCCTCCCAGTGCCGGCAGTCCCGTGCGTGCACGCACCTAAATTTTTCATGACCCGATAGCATCCTCGGCGCCGCAGACGCCGCCGTCCTCGTGTCGGAGGATGAGGAGTCGTCTTTTTGGTCCGCGGGGTGGGCGGGTGTGTCGTAACGCGCGAGGGGGCACTCGTGTGAAGGACGGAGTGGGATCGATATGGAAAGGGGTGGGAAGGGGGAGGAGGAGTTACAGTGCAAAAGGGTAGTGTGGACGGGGGATGGGGTGGGGAGGAGAGGGTGGAGTGAGGGGGGAACGCCCTCCTCCTTCCCCTTGCCACGCACCCCCGTTTCACCCCTCTCCTCACGCACCCCTCTTCCTTTGTGACAGCAGATTTCGCAGATTCCCCCCCACTCCCTCTTCCTCCTCACGCCGACTCCCCTTTTTTCGCGGTGGAGGTCGTCGGGGCTGGGGTGGAGAATGGCTCTACTCGCGACTGACAATGCAGCCTGCCCTTAAATCACTGATTGGCCGTGCGCGACCTCTCTTTCCCTTCACAACGGCCCCCACTCGTCATCCCGTCTCGGCTATCGCGTCCCTCGGGTTCGGCTGTCCGGGACATTCCGGTCGTATCTATCTAGTGGGAAGATTTTCATCTTCCCACTCCCGGGCGTGTATCCATGTCTTTTGGCCCCGGCACACCTAGGCGTTAATGTGTGAAATATTTCTCATAAATATCTATTGGCCGTGCGCTCTCATGGAGGGCATGTATCCCCGTTGGACCATGGTATGTATGAATGACTCTAATGGGGGGGGGGGGG